>JAVDBV010043691.1:1571-24638 GCA_032619315.1 Piper longum
CCCCCCCCCCCCCCCCCTTCTAACAGATGATTACTACGTAAAAATAGACGATTTGAACTTATATTATCCAATTGAATAGTTTTCTCAGATGTAATTTTCCTAATTTGCTTGTCAGAAAAGATTAAGAATATTTGTTATTCTGTTATTAAGGGGTGCTTAAGTCTGACTAATTCATATTTGATTTAATATTTTTATTATATTAGAAGTAAGTTTTGACTTTTGTTCCCTTACTAGCATATAATTACTGCTAAAACATTGTTGGTTTGAATATATATTGTCAAGTTGAATAGTTTACATATATATAATGTATATCATTTTATTGTTGCAAAAAAAAACTGTTATGTTTCATTTTGCTATTAGGTGTTTAATAGCAGCCAGTTTTTTATTTTCTTTCTTTTTGGATAAATTAGTACGTTGCTAAATTGCCCTTCATGTATGAGGGTAGATGGTGGAAGATGTATGCATTTTGTTACTGCTTTTGTTAGTCCAGGCAGAAGTAGTCGACAAACTTCAGGTGTTTATTTTGTGTGTTTTTTTAGGTTTCGTGTTCAAAGTGATAGGAAAGTTGCTTTATGCAGCATACACCCGACTGAGTATGCAACTTTTCAGTGTATTGGCTGTGTGAAAGCAAAAATTCCAATTTCCAAAAGTTACCATTGTTCTTCCAAGTGTTTTTCAGATGCATGGCAGCATCACAGGGTTTTACATGAGCGTGCAGCTAGTGCAGTTAATGAGAATGTCGCTGAAGATGAAGAGTTATTTGGGCGGTTTGGTGGTTCTAATCTTAATGCAAGCTCTGCTCCAGTACCGGCATCAAACACTAAACTGAATAATGGCACCACCACTCCTTTGTACCCTGCATTTATCCCAGAAAGGAGTGGGAATGGGGAAACGTGGTTTGAAGTTGGGTGCTCCAAAATATATACTCCAACACATGATGATGTTGGACATGTTCTGAAATTTGAGTGTGTCATAGCAGATGCAGAAACAAAAATACCCGTGGGATCTGTGAACACAATTACAACTTCACGAGTCATTCCAGCGCCCTCTCCTACACCTCGACGCTTAATTCCAGTTAACGGAATTGATCAGTTGGGGATAAGTGATGGAGATGGCCGAAGTACATCTCATGGAACATTTACTGTGCTTTCGTATAACATTTTAGCTGATGTATATGCTTCAAGTGAATTATATAGCTATTGCCCATCATGGGCCCTATCTTGGTCATACCGAAGGCAGAATCTTTTAAGAGAAATTGTTGGCTATCGAGCAGATATCATTTGTCTCCAAGAGGTAAAGTATAGTTTATTCAGATACATAAAACTATTACAATTCTTAGAATCCTGATTGCAAACAGTGAGTGGATGAATCTGCCTACATGCTTTAACGTGTTGGAATCTATGACGTCCATTTTATGTTATTGTTTTTCAGACTTCTGGTTGTGTTTATTATGTTGGATCAACTGGAATTTCAACACGTCTTTAGATTTTACTTTTTTGGTAGCTGAACTAAGTCAACTCTACCGGTGCTTTTGCATTGCCGGTCCCAAGCCCGGATAAAGGAGGATGGTTGGTGTCAGGAAGGGCATCGGGCCATAAAAAAAATTGTTATTTATAGTTGCATAGATCCTAGTTTAGGATCCATGCCTCCGACACCCTTTGTATATTAGGTGGAAGTAATCATGGTTTAAATGAGACTGCCGTTGTTCCTTCGTAACTTTCCTTGTCAGCTACAAGGAAAGTAATCATGCTGTCAAACATAATTGTTGGCATAATGAAATTAAAAATGTCTATTATATTTTCTTTTCCATCAGAATCTATCAATAGAGGCTGCTGGAAGAGCTGCGGCCGAGAAAGCTCACAAGCCAGTTTCTTATACCAGCAAAATTAACAAATTTACTTTGGGAAAATAATTATCTTGACGATAAGTCTAACATAATTGAGTATTGTCGTCACTAGTTTCTTTTAAGAAACCGTAAAATTTTATAATTATATATATGTAATGGCCTTTTAAAGTAGCAGTTTTCAAGTGTCACTTTTTCCTTTCTAGTGAAACTTCCTATATTAACAGCTCTCCTTATTTCAGGTTCAAATTGATCACTTTGACCAATTTTTTGCTCCTGAATTAGATAAACATGGTTATCAGGCTCTCTATAAGAAAAAGACAGCCGAGGTTTGTCATTACATTGAAAATTTTTTGCTTAATTTTTATCTATAAGCTCGATTTCTTAATCTGATCAAATTTTGTAGCTATTATTGAATTTTTTTTTCTGATTTATTCTGTGACTTGTTGTGACGCTTGTACAACAAAATAAAATGATGTGCTAAAATTTGAACTTAACAGTCTTTCTGTTACCTTATGGAATTTTTTCTCATTCAGGTTCTTGGCAGAAATTCTTTTGACGGTTGTGCTACTTTTTTTCGTAGAGACAAGTTCTCTCATGTGAAGAAGTATGAGGTATAGTTTTCCTTAACAAAATTGGCAGATTCCTCTTTGGCTGTTGTCAGCTGAAGGTTTGTTTTGTTCTCATTTAGGTTGAGTTTAATAAGGCTGCACAGTCTTTGACTGAAGCCATGCCTCCAAGTGTTCCAAAAAAGACAGCTTTACATAGATTGCTTAAGGTAGTTGTTCTTTATTCTTTTAGTAAAGATTTTATTGATGACGTCTTTTTCTGCTTTGGCCATTTACATTGTTATCATGGCTTTTTTTTTATATATAGGATAATATTGCACTGATTGCTGTTCTGGAAGCAAAATTTGGTGGTAATGGAACAGATACTCCTGGAAACAGGCAACTTATTTGTGTGGTAACAGCAATTGTTTTTTTTTTTTTGTGCATAAACAGTTTTTGTATTGATAATTTACTCTGGAAAAGTGAATTTAGGTGCTTAGTATATCTTTCTGTTTAACTTTGATTTGATTAGGAAGATTTTTATATCATTCAAAGTTTTCTGCATGACCAAGTTTTGAAGTGTTTTATTTATCACAAGCTTTTTTCTTTATCCAGTCAATTTGAGTTCTTGGTGTAATTTTTACTCAAATAATTGCTCTAAGAGCTGGTTATGTCCATGTCTCATATTAAATCAGGCAAATACACATGTAGATGTCAACCAAGATATTAAGGATGTCAAGCTTTGGCAGGTACCTTTTTTTTTTTTTTGGTGTTTTGTTGGTTTTGATTAAAAGCTAGTTGTGTTTCATTTTGTTTTGTCTAAGGTTCATACACTTCTAAAAGGCTTAGAGAAAATTGCTGTTAGCGCAGACATACCCATGCTGGTATGTGGAGATTTTAATTCGGTACCTGACAGGTAAGTGAAATGTGTTGTATGTAATACAATGAGTCATATTTTTTGTTTTAAACAAATCTAGCAGATGAGACACGTGCACTGTTACTTAAAGGAGTTTACTTGTCTGCAGTGCCCCTCATGCTCTTCTTGCCTCTGGGAAGGTAGATCCAACACATGCTGAATTGGCAGTTGATCCACTGGGGATTTTGCGTCCTGCCAGCAAATTGACACACCAGCTTCCTTTGGTAGCCTTTATTCTTTGTTTTTATTTTTTCTTCTTGCCTTGTGCAATTTTCTGGTCATTGACATGCCAACGTCTGCAGGTCAGTGCATACTCGTCCTTTACAATACCAGTTGCAGGAGGGATCAGTTTGGAACAACAACGCAGGAGAATGGACACATCAACGAATGAACCATTGTTTACAAACTGCACAAGAGATTTTATTGGCACTGTTGATTACATATTTCATACTGGTGAATTTTCATTTTTAGTTCTCATTGTTTGCCGAGATGAAAATTTTTAAAATGGACGTGCTGATTCTAGGTTTTCTGATTTGTTGTTTTATTTCAGCTGATTCATTAGTGGTGGAATCATTGCTGGAGTTGTTGGATGAAGAAAACTTACGCAAAGATACTGCACTTCCTTCTCCAGAGTGGTCGTCAGATCACATAGCTCTTATGGTTGAATTTCGGTGCAAGCCAAGAATAAGGCGATGACAGTTGGGGGTATGGATTTTCATTGTTTCTTATGCTATCTTTTCTACTATTACATTTTTCTTTTTGGAATATCTCTGTACTGTCCCAGTGATTGCATAGTTAAAAGAGAATATAATAAAAGTTTGCTTTAATGATGAATCCGATTTTAATAGCTTCCACCTTCTTGTGTCCATGACCTTAAATTCTGGAGGCTTGGATTGAGTGTGACGTGAAGGTTTATCAGATATTACTGCTTGTACGCCTATATATGCTACCACTGAAGATGGATGGCTGATGTAATTGGGAGTCCTTTCAACATCTAAAAAATTTCTTAGGCGGGATATACGAGTTTCAACCACAGCGGCCATATTTAAATTTTGTTATCTTGTCTGAGAAATTGTCGGCATGTGTAGGGACATGATTACATTTGTGTTGCTCATTGAGCTCAACTGAATTTGGAAATGATGGGAAAACTACTTTTGCGTGAACATAAGTGCTTGCAAGATTTTTTTTTTTTAATGTTCTTTTAATTTTGTAAAGATGAGTGCATGTCGCGCATTAGTCATTTAAATATTAAGCAAGATCAGAATTTGTGAATGCACTTCTTCGATTAAGCACCACTCTCTGCTTTTTCAGTCTTCCTTTAGTCCATCTTCTTACCAGTTTTCCTCTATTCTTCTGTGGTTGTAGTGGCTCAAAAATTCCTTACTTTATAATCATCATTTCCTTGATTCTGATAATTTCTTCTTTATGCAGCCTCATTTATTTGTGTAAGCTCTGATAGTTTTATTTTAATATGTTATGTACAGACCTAGTCAAGAAAACATAGTTGATACTACAGTAGTTTGTTGCTTTCATTGCTATTGTAATCGATGCATATTTAATTTTTCTTTCAAAATGTTCGCTTGTTTAATTCTGATATTTTATATCATGTTGGGTCAAGATATATTCATTCCATTGCAATCTGATATCTTGAATAAGCCATGGTTTTGATCATTATTTTCCTTTCCATCGAGGGCTGTTAAGTGCTTGGGTGGGGGAATTATGCTATTCTCTGCTTATGCTTTACCAAATCTGATGTCTGATGCAGTGATTGTGTTTTTAGGAAATATGACACGAGGATCATGGTTGGAGGTAGCAACTTTTCTCCGGTGTGGTCCGAAACTTCTTCAAGTTTGCTTGTTAATCTCCTGTTAAATGCGATGATAAAAATGCCTTCTCTTGAATTTTTGTTTTATCCTCAATTTTCATAAAAGCTTTTCGTTAGTATGTCAGGTATCAGGTTTCTAGATTTATTTGTCACTTTTTCAATGTTCTCTCTTTAGCTTGCTCTGGGCTCATGGCACTTGACACTGTTAGGCCCATGTTATAATTGAAGGCGTGCTAGAAATTGGAGATTGACATGGGTGATTTGACGGGAAGATTGACTGAATAAATATAATTTGTTCCTGTATAGCTTGATGTAGCATAAAAGTTGTGAATATCATGATTGGTGATAATCACATAAGAATGAACAATTTTTGCTGCAATGAAAGTTATCTTCTTTGCTTGCTGTTCAGGAGTTGGTCGACATATCGAGGAACTCACATTTATTTATTGTCCTGTATTTTTATATTTCTTTTCCTTTAATGCCTGCTGAATCATGGATAATCGCATAATGACTTTGTGAAGGTTTAATATCAATATGGGAGCCCCATTGACACACATTGACGATTGAGCACATAATATGAAGCTGGGTTCTAATTCGTAAGCCCTAGAAGAAGCTTTGTTTGCCATGAGGTACAATATTTAATTAACAAAAATTGGAAATTTTAAAACAAGAATTAAAAGCTCCCTGAGGAACAGGCTAGCATAACTTAAATAGCCCCCGAGGAAATTCTTCTGATGTTTGACGCATTAAATTTTGGGGTATGGGGCTTTTCGATTGAATATATATAGTTTGCAACATCAGATCAATGGTTACAAATGCATGATTTAAGATGGACTACTCTCTTGGATCAATTAGCATTTGTAAACGTTGTGGCCTGGCATCTAAACTTCATCAATAGAAGAACGCGACTAATAATTTTTGCCAGAAAGACCTGGATAACTCAACTGCAGAGGAAAACCGAGCCTCTAAAAGTCCCGAATTCGTACTCTGAAATGCTTGGGCAAACAGAATATGTGAGCATATGGACCTGGCTCTCTGCTCTGGCAGATCTTTTGATTGGTATGTGTACACGTTGTAAAGCCCTGTCTACATGTTAATGTTAGTCCTGTACATATCAAAATCAAAAGTCGTATGAAGCTTAAACTTTAATATTGAAACCAGCGTACATGATATTCATCCAAACTAATTAATAATGTAGCTTAAGAGGTGAGGCGTTCCACAATGGGTGAATGTGTTATTCTTTCACCATAAAATCACACCTCTTAATGCTTTCAAATGTAATGAAACTTTTTTCGAACATAGGCTTTCTCAAGGTCATGAGGGTAGATAAGCCAAGTCGATGCAATCAATTCTAAGTCAAGCCATTAGTTCTAATTTAATAATGATGAATCCTTAAAATAACGATGCTTGCTTGTATTACTCTTTTGAGCTCTTCATGTCTTTCTGACAATATAGCTTTGAGGATGATTGATCATTGGTTCAATTAAGCCTACATTTACGCTCCTCTTTATGCCAAGTTGGTACAGTAAACCGGGCTCATTTGCTGCAAGCCTTCACAAGAAGGGCTCAACCAATATGCACACCACTACTCTGCTCGGTTCGGCTCGTTTACACCTCTACTCTTGTTAATAAAAGAGAAACATAACATTGGCCTAAGATTAAAAGTAGGATAATTAATTAATTAAATACAAGAAAATTTTTAAAAATACAATAAAAATACTTTTAGTAGAGGGGTTGGAATCTTGTTAATTTTAATTTTTTTTAAATAATAATAATAATATTTTTTCCAAGATAGGAAGTCATGGATTCAAACCCAGCTAATCCAAATTTCTAACTTCCTAAAAATATATAATAAATAAATCAAATATTTATAATTTGTCTTTTCATTTAAATAAGATATATCTTTAAAATTAATCATAATATATATTTTAGATATTAAATTATTACAGACTATCACGTTATCAAATGAAAGTTTATATACAAAATTAAAATTTATCGCCTAATTACTACAAAAATCTATAATAAAATATTCTTTTTTGACCATTATTATAAAAACAACATATGTATCGCTTTTGTCTCCTTTTTTTTCTTCTCCAAACCATTTATTTTTACTTACATTTGTTTACTATTGTCATTTATTTTGAGACATGGAGACTTTAGATAAGTTTATCTCAATACTTTTTTAATAAATCACCTTTTTTAATGTCCATACATTGCACAAAGCCTTGACTAGTATTAATAAAAGAGGAACTCAATAATAAGCACCCCTAATTAAAAGTAGGAGATCTGGCCTACAAAATTATAATAAAAAATTAAATAATTATAATATGTATTCACATTTAATTAAAATTTATCTTTAAAATTAAAATTGATTCTATATCTAATATATTAGATTATTATTAGTTATCTTATTATTCGATAAAATATTATTTATAAAATTAAAAATTTATCGGTGATATAAATCACACATGACTAATTTATTTTGAAGCTAATTGTTTACAATGCTGTGGCGGCTGCCCGGCACCACCTATGGGAATGTAGGGCAATAGAACTTGACTTTCGCCATTTAGCCATCCCGCAAACAATCGAGTGCGGACATGACAGACCTTCCTTCTGAGAACAGGAAAAATTTCAGCTCAATCACAAGCGGACCAAGTTTATTTCCACATCTTGCGTCTGAAAAAATTGTACTGGAAAAACCTCATCAATAGGTAAAAAATACAAGAACACGAATCATAAGACTTCGAATACAGAGAAAAGCAAAATGGCAAAAAACTTAAATTACTTGATTCTTTCTGCTCCACATCTTGCGTCTGAAAAAATTGTACTGGAAAAACCTCATCAATAGGTAAAAAATACAAGAACACGAATCATAAGACTTCGAATACAGAGAAAAGCAAAATGGCAAAAAACTTAAATTACTTGATTCTTTCTGCTCCACATCTTGCGTCTGAAAAAATTGTACTGGAAAAACCTCATCAATAGGTAAAAAATACAAGAACACGAATCATAAGACTTCGAATACAGAGAAAAGCAAAATGGCAAAAAACTTAAATTACTTGATTCTTTCTGCTCCACATCTTGCGTCTGAAAAAATTGTACTGGAAAAACCTCATCAATAGGTAAAAAATACAAGAACACGAATCATAAGACTTCGAATACAGAGAAAAGCAAAATGGCAAAAAACTTAAATTACTTGATTCTTTCTGCTCCACATCTTGCGTCTGAAAAAATTGTACTGGAAAAACCTCATCAATAGGTAAAAAATACAAGAACACGAATCATAAGACTTCGAATACAGAGAAAAGCAAAATGGCAAAAAACTTAAATTACTTGATTCTTTCTGCTCTTGATCCCATCTAAGTAGGATAACAGTCACGGGTTGCATATAACTGTAGCTAAATTCCTGATCTTAACATTCAATGTGCTTCCTCCTCACATATCTACTACATGAAATAAATTTCCCATGTGAGTGTTCTTTGTTTTACTACATGTCCTGTCAAGCTTAATTGATAGCACCAGCAGGTTAAGGTAATATAACCATAAATTGGCAACTATCCTATTGTCGCCTGTCTGATCATTGTATGTTTGTATCTTAATGTTGTTAGTCAATTAAATACCAAGTTCACGGGCTAGATCAAAGAGCAATCAAACACATAAATGCAAGCAAGCCACCGTAACTAAACATAATAATTGCACCTAGATCTCTTCACACCAGTCTTCTTAACTGCCAGCTTTACCACCTCACCCACTCAACACCCTTTCATCATGTATAAAAGTGATGATCAATGAGCTCAGGCATCAAGCTTGAGTGGCTAGGAAAAATGGGTCATCACCAGATTTTGCTCATGGTCTTCGTGTTGGTTCTGTTGGTACGTGTAGGATGGTCGGATTTTGCCGCCGACAGGGAGGAATGTGCCAACTCCTTGGTGGGTCTGGCTCCTTGTTTGGACTATGTCACTGCGGCAGCCAAGGCACCTACACCGGACTGCTGCAAGGGGCTAGAGCAAATACTTGGCAAGACCCCAAAGTGTCTTTGTGTTTTGATCAAGGACAGGGACAATCCAGACTTGGGGTTCAAGATCAATGCTACCAGGGCCATTACCTTGCCCACCACTTGCAAGACTGTCGGGGTCAACACCACTCGTTGTATTGGTATGCCACACAGTGCACTAGTTGATCAATATTACACTTATCGGGTTTGAGATCTGATGCACAATGACCGGTATTTCACGTTTTTGATTGGTAGATCTTCTGCATCTATCTCCGAGCTCACCAGATGCTAAGATTTTCCAACAACCTGGAGCACCTAGTGGATCCGCCATAGCTTCTCCTGCAGGTAATCTAAGTCTTCCATCTGCAGACAAAACTTTCACATAATGGGTTGCTAATTGAAGTGAATTTTGTTGCAGCAAAACCGAACGCAACGAGCTCCGACAGCAGCGGGGCATCAGCCGGTGCTGGCGGGGGAAGCAGTGCTAATGAGAAGAGTATGGGAAGAAGGGAGAGATGGGCATTCAGAGAGATGGGTACGGGATTATTGGTCAGTGTCTGCTGGGTGTTCACTCTCTGATCATAGATTTGTCTGCCTATTCTTCGTTTTGGAGTGTCGTACAAAAATAATTTCCAAATTCAAGATTCTTCACTCTGTGAATTCATGCTTTTTATATAATCATGCTGGCTGACTAATCCACGTTCTTGCTTATTAACCATCACCACGATTAGCGTAAGATTTTACAGTTCATGCCTTGTGTGAACACATTAATTATTTACGGCGCTGCCGATGCAAATTCATCAGCTAAAGATATGGGCTAATTTCATAATCGATTTCAATACGAATCCCACGAAAACCTAACAACTGTCTTCCACACTCAAGAAAAATCCGCATCAAGTTAAATCTTCAATCTGCTCACAGCGTAAACACATCCTCATCCAAACCAAAAATGGAAATAAACACTGTAAAAATGGCTTAACGATAAACATGGCATGCTGACCAATACTAATATTAATGAAAGAAAAAAAGATCCTTATCATTCATATCTAATATAGTGTAACGTGTAAAAACTGATATAAGAACAAAAAAAATATCCTATCAGACAGTTCGCAAATAAAAAAAAGGAAACCATCCTGTTAAGTTTGCCGTTTAAGCTCCATCCGAATTCACAACAAGCTCAGCAGGAGATGCAAACAATTGATCTGGTGTTCATAAAAACCACATGCCAAAAGCTACTAATCGTTTGCCGCAATAAAGATAAGACAGCGATGCACATCGAAGATAAACATTGCCATACGCTTTAAAGAAGCCAATGGAAATTGAGCGACCGTACTTGCCAATCCAGAGCATTGACATCCATAGCTTTATATAACTACTTGTCAAAAACCGTCAAAGCTTCCATACTTAGCACCCAGAAAATCGTAACTCTAAAAAATTGAGTGCTAGAGAATATGGACCACTGGGTAGTCCTCAACCTGCCCATCAAGAGAGCTACTGCTCTGAAATTCAATAACTTCGGGGGCATGGCAATGAACCAAAGGGATAGAGGTGAAAATAGAAAGCCGTCGACAGCTTACCAGTATCTGTGTCAGCTATGCACTTTGAAGCACTTCAAGTTCGGAAACAACTGGAGTAATTCTTCATGACTCCGCTTCTGACACAAACATTGGTAGCAACATAATTAAAATTTGCAACCACATGGATATAAAATTTTGTTGATCTTTCAGTCAGGTTTTCCATCAGAATCCCTTCTCAAATACAGCCCAATGATTCAATAAAAATAAAGTAGAGTGAGATGGCCAATTTTTTTTTCCAAAAAATGCTTCTGATGGGAAATAGAAAAAGTAAAAGAAATATACCCCTCAAAACTACCACTGAGTCATGACCGGATTCACCCTCAGCCACTAACAAGTGGACCCACCAATTTTCAAGTACAAAGCTTAATTTTTCATACATATCATCAACTCTTCAAGTTCTCAAGGTTTACGACAAGGAATTTTAGACTTGAAAGATGTACTAAATAAGTAAGCCACCAAAAGCTATTATAGAATTTCCTAATTTTTGTGCTGCACCAGCTACAAGTTGGTTGGCCAAATGCCTAAGCTCCACAATTATAAACTCCTCACGAGATTGAGATTTTTGGTAAACAAGTAGATCAGCCAAATTTAATACATGCAAAGAACATTGTCAGTAAATTCATCCAAAGATGTAAAGATGATACAAACCTTAATCCCAACACACCCATTCACATCTAGGGTTGTCAACGTGCGCGAGCAAGACACAGATAGGGCTTCAAGGCATTTATTGGTCACCCCAACAATTCCAAATAAACTGCAAAAAATTACATGATCATGTCAACAAAAAAGCAGGATATGGAAATTAGATGATAAAATTTACCTCAAGAACTCAAGGGATGTGCATCCCAGTGCGAGAGCTATGACTCCCGTGTCGGTGACATGAACACACCTGCTCATAAGACATAAAAATCAGAACATCCTAAACAATTAATTAACACATTTCATCCACATAAATTGAAAATCACATCCATATGAAAATAAAAAAAGGTCACTACATCATGTGATCATATTATATTTATTTATGTGTGGCGGATAAGATCAGCTTACCATGTAAGGTTTAGTGACACCAAATTCCTGCATTTGGATATGCATTTAAGAGCTTCATCTGACAAATTCTGCATAGCCAAGTACTTATATAGGTATAGATGCAAAAAAGGCTAAATATTGAATGCTTGACCAGAAAATATACTACCTGAGAACCACAAAGGTCCAAATAATTCAACCAAGTTAGTAATGCTAGCTTTTTATAGGATGCATCTGTAAAACTGAAAAATAAGCATCATCATTTGGGAAAATAGTGAGTGATAATTTCATCTACCAAGTTGTTTATCATAAGGGCGCTCTTTTTGAGATCAAATTTATATTTACCTACCTTGAGAGGGCATAAAGATTTAAACTTTGTAGGTGAGAACAGTTGATAAGTATGTGTTGAAGTCCATCGTCAGTGAGCTTAACACATCTACCAACCAAAAAAGAAAGATAACCACTTTCTTTACCAATCAGCAGTACCATTGCAATTACTCTACCCCGGTCTAAAATAAAGATTCCCTTTTGTTAAGAGATTGCTATCCCCCAAAGCTACTAAAATGTTTGCAATTACCTGGTCAAATTTAAAGCTTCCAAATTTTTGTAATTGTCACCAATCAGCAGTAAACTTTCATCTGAAATACCCTACAAAATCCTACTTAAGTTATCATAACAGAGGCCAAAACTTAGAATATCATAAAGACAATTTGGGTTCCCATTTTTAATGACATAATCGGCACCTGTTATTTAAGCGTAAACTCTAAAAACCTAACAAGCACGAAGAGTTCTGCCTAAATAGGGAAATATGCTATGCCCATTTTATAAGAACATACCAATACGCCAAGGAGAAACTATACAATAATCTGCATGTTTTCAGTGTCATTCAGCAGTTGAAAATAAATACAACTGGATAAATATGCAAAAAATTAAATATTACCAGAATAAATTGAGAGAGCTAGAAATCCTATAGGAAAAATGCATGTAAAATAAAAAGACTACTCCTCATATTGTAAACATGGAATTACCTTACAGCCACTCAAGTTCAATTGAGTTATCTTCTTGCAGTTAGTCACCAAATGCTTTATGCCTAAGTCTGTAATCCTACAGGCAAATTGTCCCAACCCATCATTTAATAATACAGATTGTTTTCAATGGGCATGCTTTAAAGGCACTGGCAGACAATAACAGAAGGTAGAAGAAGAAGTGGAAGGAGTTACACCAAACCTCACATTCCAATATATAGAAAATGTTTCAAGTCCCAAACAAGCACTACTAATGGCTTCCAATCCAATATCGGATATCTTTCGGCACCCATTTAGGTTAAGAGATTTCAAATTTTGAAGTGAATCCATGTGCTGCTAACAAACAGTCATCAATTACAGTAGCTAAGTCAGATACTTTGTGCTAACAACACATGATAAACTTATATGGTTGGTATAATCAACTACACCAGACTTCTTAATTGTCTCATTTTATGAGATCCACCGCTGAAAAAGCTTAAAGAGTGTTACCATTCAGATTATTATTTGCGTTTTGAAATACCTTGGACCAGCCTTACGGCTGCAGTCAAGACATAAAACTCTAGAATTGCACGAAAGTAAATGGGAACACAGAAAACGGTTAAATTAAGTAATAGTTACTGTGAAAAGGAATACAATTGAAAATAGACATGTGCCATCGTGACTTTTGCTATTCAGCACAGTCAAAGGTCATAAATTATTTCATTGTTATATCTATTTGTCATAAATTATATTGCTCATTAGATAAGGAAAATCAAATCAAAGAAAAGATTGTTCCAGGCATTGGACTTTCCTTTATACGTTTATGAAAATAACTACTTGACTACTTTTGCACTTAAAGACCACATTTTTCTCACCCGTATACAGAATAAATATTCATGAGCATGAACTGCAATTTTGAGAAAAAAAAAACAAAAAAACAATAACATAGTTTTATCGGCTTGACCTGGTTTTTAAGGAAAATGAGATGCTTGTCTTCAACATCTTGTGCAAATTCAAGATTTATCTGCTTCACTTGACGGTACCTAGTCTAAGACATGCAAATAACTGCAGTTAATGATCACACTACAATGTTTTCGAAGAATCAAAAACTAAACTAGGAATTCCACCACCCAGTAAACACCTATGCACACCAAAAGGAACATCACAAACAATTCAAATCAAAAACCTCAATTCAAAAACTTACAACCGACAAGGCAGCTATAAGTCGCTCCCCAGCATTGGTCATCTCGTGCAAATCAATCACCTAACCAGACATCCATAAACCGCCATCACACCACAAAGAAGCAAACTTTACACCGCAACAGCAATTATACAAGGCCGAACTCGAAGTGGGCATTCCCCATGTTCGATGTTGATGAAAGGGTAAAAGAGAGAGAGACCTGCGAGAAAGGTGGGTGGGAGGCGAGAGCGCGGTAGCAGGAGGGGTTGAGGAGGAGGAGCTTGGGGAGGTCTCGGTGGGGAAGGAAGTTGAGGAGGATTTGGAGGACGCGAGGGACGACGTCGGTGTTCCACCGCCGGCCTTCCTCGTCTGCCATGGCCGCCCCTAAGCTCTCTTAGCCCAAGTCTTTTCCAAACTTTGATATTTTTATTTTATAATCATTTATTTGTAAAAATTATTAAAAAAATTAACCCAAATGAAATCATGTCGCATCTTATTATGTAACAATAATTAGTCTTTTTAACTTGTAAAACTAATTTATCTTATCATGCAAAAGACAGATACAAATGAATAAATTTTGAGTTGGCCCGAGCTCCAATCTATTTAGAATAGACGGTAAATTATTGATACCATGCATCGTAATATCCACCATCTGGTTTTGATAATTTATTTGTAACAAGTAAGATATGAGTAAAACATATTTATTTTTATTAACTCTAGGGGAAACCAATAGTGGCCCAACATTAAAATTAAGAAAATTAGTCAAGTAAAAAAAGTTTAAAAAATATAATAAAAATACATTTGATAATAGTTCACAATCTCATTAACTTCACTTTTTTAAAAAATAAAATTAATTTTAACTTTTTAAAATTAAAAATAAAAATATATTTTATAATAAAAATCTCGAGCTCGAACTCGGCTAATGGTAATTCTTAATTTCCACCTAAAAAGAGTTTTTAATTGTCTTAAAAAATATAATAAAAAATTAAATAATTATAATTCATCTATTTTTATTAATAAAAAGGAAAACCTAATATTAGTCTAAGATTAAAAAAATGAGAATTAGTAATCAAATTTTTTTTAAAAAATATAATAAAAATATTCTCGACAAAAGGTCATAGGATCAAATCTCAATTTCTTAAAAAAATAAAAATAAACTATATTTTCTGGTAGAACGACAATGATTCTAATTCGGTTAATCACAACTTCTTACATTTTTATTAAAAAAATTTTATCTTATTGTCTTCAAAAAAAATATAATAAAAAATTAAATAATTATACTTCATCTTTTTATTTAAAGAAGATATATCTTTAAAGTTTATATCCAAGTATAAAATTATTGTAAACTATCTCATTATTCAACGAGAGTTTAAATATAAAATAAAAATTTATTTGGTATAAGTTGGCCCGTTTTTATTTCAATTGGTAACCACAAAATTAGGCCCTTACCTTAATTATTATCGTCCTTTTTCCGTGCTAATTAAAACACACGAACAAGAACGTGCAAAAATTATAGAAACCAATGAAAGCTAAAAATTTAAGTAAAATTATGATCATATTTCTCGAGCTAAGTTTTGACACTTGGACATCCGTGCAGAAGACAGGAATAGGTAATAAGCGGAACAAGGGGGTCCGTCAATTTTATTTTTGAATAAAAATGATAAAAGAAAATTAATGATTTACAAACTGGGCAAGAATTTAGATTTTTACCAAAGCAAGTTTTACGCTGCTCTTAAACTAAAATGTGAATAGTATGATACACTAATGGAAACAAACGAGAGGTACAGATCTATATATACATATATATTATCTGGCACTTGACTACACCCGCCTGAACTTAATTTGGTAGAACAAAGTAATCAAAAATTAAAAAGATTGAACACAAACATGGCCGTTTGAGACTTGAAGGCCCACCTCGCTTCCTTAATGCTACCACCTTCCTTTATCAGTGTTTGTGAGAAAGTTCACGAGAAAAGTCGGTGACAAGGTACAACATGTCCCCCAAACGGATGTTACTATTTATTATTTCATGATGTAACCATGTTCTGTACATGCAAACTATATATCTATCCTACAAAAAACTTCCGGACAATCATACATATTTCTGATCAGTACTTTTGTCCTCGTTAAAGATGATAAAACCCAGTGGGGAAACCTGACAAATATATATAACACCCATGAGCCACATTTGGAATTGTATTCGCAGTCATACAAATCTTATCATTCATAACAAATAGATAAACCTTGAATTAGTTAGTTAACTTCAACATGAAAATGCTCGCTAAGTCCAAAATCTTCTCAAACATCAAAATAAAAACCCAAAAAATAATACAAATGCAGTTAACATAAACATTGCCTGGCTCTTCTCCGTGTACGCCCCTGATCCCAAACTTGCTTCCTTCGTCTTCTTCACCAATCACTCCAGAACTAATTAAGCCATTGTAGCCTCATGCCAAGATGAGTCCTCCAAGTAGAATATTGAACACCTCCTCCATGCATAACTGCAACTCGTCAAGCTACCAACATTAGTATCTTCTGATCCTCCTATAAAATGGGCAGACGATGAACGCATCGCTCTCTCCTCCTCCTGCTCAGTACCAGCAATCTTTGTTCTAACTAGCAGTGCTACCACTCTGACGTATATTAATATAACTCAGTTGAGAGATGGAATCTAGAAGAAGAAGGTTTATCCCGTTCCCACATACCCATAACAGCCAAGCATGTCCACCGCTCCGAGCATTGTACAGCGACTGGACCCGTCGCTCAGAGTACAGAGAAGTGCTCTGCCATGGCGACTGACTTGGGTGACTCAGTCTCTCTGTGCAAAATTCCCCTCCTTGTCTTAAATGGCGACGAGCTTCTGACTGCGACGGGACGAGGAGCTCAGACTGCTCAGAAGAGGCCTGCGCCCAAGGAAGGCGCCATTAAAGGGTGATAGGTGGCTGCCATTCTCGCCGGCGTGGAGGAGGTGAGAGGTGATGAAGACATTGATCGGAGGAGCAGGCGCAGCCGAAAAGGTGGATCTTAGAAGGGTGTGGGAGGACATTGGCAGCTGCCATTAATGAGGAGTTGAACTTGTGTAAGCTTTGTTAAATGTTGGAACTCTACTTGTTCACTTGAACATTAATTCACACTTACTATCCAACTGTACCGCCTTCACACGTAAAACCAGATTAATTTCTAGTACCATACTATAAATAAGTAAACACCAAATGTACAAGCAAATAATATCTTGAAAAAAAAAAATATTAAGTTTATGAGAAAAAATTAAGCTATTACATGCATTCTATAAGAAAAGATGGTACTTAGTTGAGACATGTCATCCAACAAGGGTGTTGGTGTGGGTTTTGTTGTAAACAAAGGCACCTCCTAATCTTCAACACCCAACCATGATATAAACATGATACATTTATTCTCCTTCTTAACTATAGGGGGAGTACAAAAATTATCCTTGGTGTGAATTGTTGGAAGCCTTTGCATTGGCCGGTTTCGAGGTGACTTATACTAACCTCAACCACACTCACACATGATTTAAGAATTGCAACTCTTACCCATTTTTTTAATCATTTTAATATTTGTTGATAGTAAAATAATTAAATCCAGTTGATACCCTTCACCACATGTTATCAATTGCTGTCATAAAATAATTTTTACAAGGGGTCTTATTTATAAAGAAAGGCGCCAAATACTATATAAAATATTTTAATTAATTAATATTATTTGTGTAAATCTTTTTTATATGAGTATTATTTACCAGCTTCAGGTTAAGGTTTTACCCACTTCTTATTTGGCCCGGATCAGGATAATTTCAAGTCGATTTAGAAAGACCTAGATAGTCGTATGAACATGTTACGGAGGTTGAGTATACTCGATATATAAATAATAAATTTAATTATGCTAGAACAAAGTATGAATTATCATTATAAACACGAGGTCTACAAATTTTTTTGTTTATATTATTAGCTCAAGGTTATAGTGTTAGATCTAAGTCGTTATAGCCTTTAGTATCTGTTTGAGATTTTTTAAAGTACCTCATTTACATGCATCATAAGGATTTCAAACAATTACATTACCTTAAATTGTCGAGCTTGATTTGAGTCTCAGATCTTCGTCTAATCGAGCTCATGGTAAATACCTTATTTACATGCATCACAAGGATTTCAAACAACTTGTGTCGAGTTTGATTTGAGTCTCAGATCTTCATCTGATCGAGCTCAGGGTTTGAAAGCTTATTTAGCTTTCTTACTTCGATTTTCGTTCATAGAGTTTCTATTAGGCATCAAGTCAATTTTAACTTTTATCGGTTTCAATCTAACCTTTCCAACCATATGTGTGTGTGTGTGTGTGTGTGTGTGTGTGTGTGTGTACACACACACATATATATACCTTAGGTGGATCCTATTAGGCCCACGAGTTGCCAGGTGTTCAGATCATGCTATGTTATAAGATATGGATAGTCCAGTCAACCCTAACATTGACCAACTAGATTTTTCAGGAGATTTTCTCTCATATTTTCATTATATTTTCTACCTTTAGTGCGGCTACCACTTTAGCTTGCCACCAGTGAGACTTCGGCCACCAGACAGGCACGATCATGACCGCCTCGTAGTCTGCTAATAGTCGAGACCCTCCATCGGCTCCAACATCGCCGTCAGTGACGACATTTTGATTGTTGGTTTCCATTGTTGTTGTCATCTTTTTGGACAATTTTTGGTGCCGGTAAGGCCAACCATCTAGATAATTTTCCCTTGTCAAATCCAAACTTTTGAGACCACCCATGACCCACACAGTGCTCGTGATCGCCACTGGCTCCGTCGATCACCATCGCCATCACCTCCGTTTCGACGTCCTTTGTCGATTGTGAATAATGGTAGGCCCCACCATGTAGCCATTGGTGTTTTGTGGAGTCGGGCACCGGTGGCCCATTGACATGTTTACCATGCCTGTGATGTTGTTTGCAGCTAGAGTCCTTCTTGCTTGTTTGTGTGCTCGCTATCTCGTTCACAAACCCACATCATTCTTGTAAAAGGAACTTTGTAAAATTTAATGATAATTTCTCCTCTAATGTGAAGTTTGGAGATGACAAAGTAAGGGAAATTTTTGGCAAAGATGTGATTTTGGTGTAAAACAAGTAAGGAACTACTAAATTTATTCATGATGTGTATTATATATCCAATTTGGCTACAAATTTGTTAAATGTTAGACAATTTTTTCAAAAAGGATACAAGGTGACTTTTGACAATAAAGAGTTTGAAATTTTTGACAAAGTAGAGAGATCAGTAGTAAAGTTCTTCAATTAAAAATGCCTTTTTGTGAGAATTATGGGTTTGGAAATTACTTAAGATGATATATTTCTTCTTTGGCATTTGGGGTATGATCACTTGAATTTTAAAAGTCTTGCCTTATTAAAATAAAAGACTATAGTACTTGGCTTATCACAAATTGATCAAGACGACAAGATTTGTGAAAGATGTGTGCATAGAAAACAACATGGGTTGTCATTTTATGAGTCATTATTGAAGCCAATAGCCCCACTTGAGTTAGTGCATGCCGATTTATATGGTTCAACAAATACTCCAACAATTAGATCTGCAATATATTTTTTTATACTTATTAATGATTTTACAAGAATGACGCGAGTTTACTTATTTTATGAAAATCACAAGTATTTACCAAGTTTGTTAAATTGTAAGCAATGGTTGAAAAATAAAGTGAACTTTACCTGAAAGCTTAGAAGACCGACAGAGGTGGGGAATTCAATTTAAAGGAGTTTTAAAACTTTTGCAACTACAATGACATAAGAAAGGAGTTAACTATCAGTTACACATCACGACAAAATAGTGTAGTAGAAATGAGGAATAAAACAATTATTGAAATGGCTAGATACATGTTGACATACAATAACCTCCCACATAAAATTTGGACGAAAGCAGCAAATACTGCGGCCTACATTTTTAATAGATGCTCTACTAAGGTAGTCGAAAATAAGACTCCATTTGAAACTTGACATAAGAGAAACCCCGGAGTAAGCACTTTGAGAATTTTTTGATAGATTGCATATGCTCATATTCCATGACAAAAGATAAGGAAATTTGATGAAAATGGTGAAAATTATTTTTTATTGGATATTGTGAAGAATATAAAGGCTATAGGCTATTAAATCTCAAAACCAATAAGTTGGTAATTTCAAGAGATGTGATCTTTCATTAGAATGAGACATGACAAGTGATTGATAGTGAAGCTCATTTAAAGATACTATATCTAAAAGTAGAAGAAAAAGCAAAAGTAAAATACTGTCTATTAATGATGTTGTTGAAGCACATAGAGATATACAAAGTTTATCTCACTCATCATTATATATTAATACACAACAAAGAGAGTAGTCAGAAAGGTTGGATGATATTAATACAATTTTTCTTCCGAGAAGGGCGCATTCTTTATAAGAAATCATGGAATCTAATGTTGTTTTTCTTGCATTTGAGCTTCAATGCTTTGATGAAGCTATAAAATACAACGAATGGGTACAAACTATGATTAAAGTAATAAAAATGATTGAGAAGAATTAAACATGACAGCTTGTTGAAAAACCAAAAGATAAAGATGTGATTGGTTTAAAATGGGTGTAAAAGAAAAATTTTAACGAAGATGGTTCAATTCAAAAGTACAAGAAAAGATTGGTTGCAAAATGATTTCAACGAGACATTTGCACCTATTGCAAGAATGGAAACAATAAGAACAATGTTAGTAATTGCAACTCATTTGAGACTAAGTGCATCAACTTGATGTGAAATCGGCTTTTTTAAATGGTGAGTTGGGGAAAAAGGTGCATGTGAAGTAACCTCAAAGATATATGATTGAAGGGCAAGAAGACAAGGTATAAAAATTAAAGAAAGCTATATATGGCCTAAAACAAGTACCAAGAGCATCAAATAGTAATCTTGGTAATTACTTGAAGATGAATAGATTCTATAAAAGTTCAAGTGAGCCCTCACTCTATGTGAAGAAAGAAAGTGACAATTTTCATTTGCTCTGCTTATATGTTTATGATTTGATATATGCTTGCAATTGTGATAAGATGATGATTGATTTAAAAAAATATTATAATGTTGCTTGAGATATTTTCTTCGCATTCAAGTGAAACAAAAGGAACACCGAGATATTTATTTCTCAAGAAAAGTATGCGGATAATTTGTTAAAAAGATTTAGCATGTTTAATTGCAAGCCTATGTTTATACCAATGGGAATGAATAAGAAATTAAAAAGAGACATAGTGATGAATTGACCAATGAGCAAATGTATAGTAGTTTGGTTGAATCTTTGATTTATCTTATAAACACTAGACTAGACATTATATATGCAGTTAGTGTAGTTTCAAGGTACATGAACAAGCCGAGTAAAATGCATTTGATGACCACTATGAAAATTTTGAGATATGTAAAAGGAACAAAGAATTTTGGTGTGAAGTATGAAGTTGAAAATGAAATTAAGTTGATTGGATATTCAGATAGTAATTAGGCCAATTGTGAAGATGATTGGAAGAGCACATCGAGATATATTTTTAACTTAGGAAACAAGGTTACATCATAGTCTTTTAAGAAGTAAAAAATAGTTGCATTATTTTCATGTGAAGTCAAATATATTTTCATCACAAGTGCGGCGTGCGAAGCCATTTAGCTAAGGAGAATTCTCAAAAATATTTTAGGTCAAAGTATATTGAGTTGATACATCACTTTATTAGAAATATTATTGAAAAAAGAGAAATTGACTTAAGTTCATGAGCACTATGGAACAAATGGATAATGTGTTTACAAAAGCTTTCACTCAAAACGGGTTTAATTTTTTAAAAAAGATCAAAAAAATTATAAATTAAGAGAGGATGTTAGAAGGTGATGTAATTTGTAATTTATTAGACTTATGATTAGGGGTGTAAAGGAGCCGAGCCGAGCCGAATAGTGGTGTGCTTGAGTTTGGCTCGATATAAAACGAGCCAAGCCAAGCTTTAATGTAAACGAGCCAAGCTGAGCTTATCCAAAATTTAGTGTTTGGGCTTGGTTCGAGCCGAGTTCGAACCGAGCTTTAGCCGAGCTCGAGCTTAGCGAATGTTTTTGTGCTCACTTATATAAGATAAAAAAAAATTTTAAACACTATATAAGTTCAATGTGACCTCAATAATATTTACGAGCCGAGCCAAACCGAACATTTTTTCGAGTTTGAATATATCGAATTCAAGTTTCGAACCGAGCCGAACCGAACATTCTTTTGCTCAAGCTCTGTTCGTTGTTCAACGAGCTTATCTATTTCGAGCCGAGTATTTTTTCGAGCACAAAATTAACGAGCACAAGCACGAGCCGAGCCGAGCCGAACACAAAAAACTCGCGAACAGGCTTGGCTCGTTTACACCCCTACTTATGACATATAATGTAATAACTTTGAACTTGAGAAGCACTTATATACGAAACCTATTTTTTTATATCTTGTAACCAAGATCCAATTTTTAGAGAGTAGTAAAAAAGCTTAAACAAAAGGATGAAAAACCCTTTGATCATCCCTTTATATTTAATAAGATTTTATTTTAAATTAATTATTTTTAATTTATGTTTTTCTCATCCTAGCTTATCCCCAATAAATCTCACTTGAACCCTTCAGCAAGTGCGCTATCTGGCCGATTGTGTTGCTTACAACAGCTTCGAATTCTATTCTAGTACCTACTTCTCTCTCGCACCAGGTACAATACAAATATGGATTAAGAAGAAGGTACAAATATATTGACCGGCCTTTTCTTCCCTTGGCAAACAAATAAATTTTCATGTTGAATTTCGGGGGTGGATGCATTTCGCTGTCAAGAAAAGAAAAAGAATATCGTGTCAAAAAATAATAATAATAAAGAGAGAACTCAAACAACTGTTTCATTCATCAAAAGCAAACCCGAAACAGACAAAAAACAGTTCCATTTCTTAATCCAAGTAAACTCAATGTTGTCATCAAAATCGCCAACAAGTAATTTACTTGCGACGTGGCTGTGTTTAAGCTAATCCTCCACCCCCCAGTGAACTGTATACAACGTAACAATGCCAATTATATATTGTTAAATGAACTGGGAGAAAATGACCACATTTTTGGGTAACGTCTCACGGCACAAGCAGCACACACACACACA
>JAVDBV010043786.1:0-23938 GCA_032619315.1 Piper longum
TCCGGCGAGGTAATCGGGGGTAAGGGTCAGCACCGTCTCGGTGAGCTTGACCCACTAGTGGTGACGACGAGTGTGGCCGCGGTGGCAATAGCCACCAACAGTGGCGTCGAGTTCGGTCTGGGCGGTCGGTCGCTCCAATCGGACTCGTGGCCGGCCTCGACGGCGGCCCTAGGTATGGGGGAAGTGTCTGGGAGGTCGAGGGAAAGGGTTCCAACGTCACGGTGGCGGCGGTTCGGTGAAGACGGCGGCAGAATCGGGTCTGGACCGTGGTGAAATCGGGGGTGATTTCCGGCGTCGTGGCGGTTGGAAGACGGCCGGGCTTGGTCGGGGCAGCACGACGACGGCATGGCGAGCTGGGTGGCGGGCGATCGGCGGCCGGGGTGGCGCTGGCGACGGCGGCAGCGGCCTCAAGGTGGCGGCTTCGGGTTTGGGTGAATAGGGTCGGGGTTTGGGGGAGGGTGATGAGGAGTGTAGGGTGGCAAACTTGTAATTTAGACTTGACTCGACACCGACTCGAGTCAAAAATAATTCTAACTCGTAATAAATCCTAAAAAAATCAAAAAAAAATTGGGAAAAATCCCAAAAAATAAAATAAACACTACAAAATCCAAATGACATGCTCTAGAGCTAATAACACACCATAATTACCAAATAACGTGTCCTAATGCGTTAATCGTCCTAAAACTATTTCTACGATCAAATTCGTAAAAAGAAAAATCACTGCATACTTTCATATATTCTGATAACTTGTTTCTCACCATCTTTTCTACGTTATCATCATACATTCAAGTACACTTAACTCACATCGTTCATAATTCACTATTGGTCACGACTCAGCATGTGGTCTATGAATTGACTCGACTCGAACCGACGGGTTCGCTATAATAAAACCCTGACTCGAGTCATGGGTTTTACAGGGGCTCCCCAGGGTGAAGTACTCAGCCGAATGAAACCTACTTGTAACAACTCTTCTAGTTGACAACTCTCACCGAACCACTAGGTTGCCTCACTGATCGACAAGATACTAGAAGATGGATCATGCAATAACCCTTGGAAAATGACCTCCATCTAACAATTACAAGGTTTTGTCACCACTCTCTTCCCTTTACAGTCAAGAAAAGCCGAGTGTGCTGACAACCAATCCAATCCCAACAGTACATCAAACCCTTTTACCCCATACACAATAAAATTCCACACATAGGGTTTCCCATGTATATCTAAGGACAGATTAGTCACGTCTAACGTTGTGACTTTACCATGCCCAGTTGCAGTGGTGACTCTATAAGTCTTGGATAATGAAGATGTTTGGAGTCCTAAACTCTTACTTAATCGGGATGAAAGGAATGAATGTGTACACCCCGAGTCAAATAAAACACCCACCACAACTCCTTGAATCATAATTTTACGTCGAACTTTGTGGCCATCCTCCTCAGCGTCCTCGATTTCAACCGCATAAAGTTTTGCCTTCCCTTTGTCCACCGGTTTTACAGGTGCCGGATAGTGAATAGAGCTTGTGCCTTCCCCTTCTAAGGCTACTCCTATTGTTGCTTCAGGGGCTGACGACAATCCTTTTGCATGTGTCCCATCCTTCCATAGTTGTAGCATCGACGGGCTCATTGCATGGACCTGAATGCATTTTTCTACAATTTTTACATTGTCAATACGGAGACTCCTCAAACTTCCTTTTGAGGTTCCCCTCGACGCTCCTTTGGTAGTTTTGCTACTGGTGTCCTGCGGACCGGTTTTGGATACTACCCTAGTTGACATTCTTATGTTGCATAGTGGCCTCCCCATGTTTCTGTGCACGGTCATGCTCATACAACAACTCATGAGTAGTGGCTTCCTCAATCACTTCAGTTATGGTGCCCCTTGGCACCGTAGCAACCCTACTGCTCAATTCTGCCTTCAATCCCTAGAAGAATTTGTTTGCTCTAGCCTTGTCAGTTGCTAGAATCCCAGGTGCAAATCGCTCCAATTGCAAGAAATTCTTGGCATATTCCCAGACCGAATCCTCCCTCTAAGCCAGAGTAGCGAATTCCAGTGCTTTCTTTTTTACAACGGGCTCAGGAAAGTATTGTCCATTGAAAGCTATTACAAATTCTGCCCATGAGATGGTTGAAATCTCACGTTGATGGAATGTAGTCTTTTCCATGGATTTCCACTAGTAAGATGCTTCCTCCAGAAGCATGCATGTTGCCAACCTCACTTGATGGCGGTGGGGCACAGAGAGAGCTCTAAAATTTTTTTAGTAATGTCTATCTAGCTCTCCCCTTTCATTGAATCAGTCCCTCCAATGAATACCTCAGCACCATTCTTTCGGAACTTTTCCACAGTGTATCAGTCACTATCATCCACAGCTGGCGGGACCACTTGTTGGACTACCTGTGGCACTGGGTTTGGAAGCTTCCCTCGCTCGCCCAGGTCAGCTAACCCTGCCCGCCCTTGGGCACTCCCCTAATCACCATCTGGGACATTACTAGGACCTACTACCGAGTTTAAGGCTCCATTCCCTGCTACCACTCCCGCTAACCACTGAATCATATTCTGAACCACAGAATTTGTATTTTCTGAAGCCTGCACTAGTCCCTGTAAGGTAGTAAGAATTTGGCCCAACACATTCTCCATGTTCGAGTCTGACTGCACCGATCAGCTTGACTGTCTACAAGTGCCTGCCATCTGAAGAGTCGAATTTTTTTTTTCTGTTATGGCTCATTAATATGTGTTTTCCTTTTAAGTGATGACTTAGTCATGTTAGTGAATGAATTTGTTAATTAATTAATAATAGGTGACAATGGGAAAAGATAATGACTGGACTTTTCAACAAGGTACTTGAGTCATAAGATGTGAGCTTGTGGGAAACCGGGGTCTGATACCACCTGTAACAACCCGTCATTTTTCACAATATTGTGGGCCTCGCTGGCCAGGTGTTACTCAAAATTTAACAAACCAACATTGTAACGACCAGCCCTAACCGGTTTGGGTATTACTTAAAATGTTACATGAATAATATTAAAGCAAATAAGTCTAGAATTTCTAACTTATCAAAAGAACTTATGTTTCATATGTCAATGTATGAAATAATTATCCCACAGTCTTGGACCGTTTTCCATAGCCACATTTATAACACAAGAAAAGTAAAAAGGGAAGTCCACTTAGTATCTGTTTGCCACCTAAGTTGGTAGAAGAACCACCCAATCATCTCTTAGTCTTTAGTTCCAGCTGCTAACCTGCGGAGGCAATTCGCGTTAGTGATTAAAATACTAAGCTGTATAATTAAATAAAATAAGTCCATAAACTCCCTATCATTATCTATACTATTGGCTGTTGGGACCATTCCAACGTGTCAATTTATTGGCTGATGGTTCAGTCCACCATGTCCATCTATTGGCTGATGGGTCAGTCCATCATGTCCATTACCAGCTGGTGAGTTCAATCCGCCATGTCCGTTATCGGCTGGTGAGTCCAATCCACCATGTCCGTAATTGGATTGCGAGTCCAATCTGCCGTGTCCAATTTATTGGCTGATGGGTCAGTCCATCATGTCCATTACCAGTTGGTGAGTCCAATCTGCCATGTCCGTTATCGGCTGGTAGGGGCGTAAACTAGCAGCGCCTAGCCGAGCTTTAATGTAAATGAGCCGAGCTTTAGTATAAACGAGCCAAGCTGAGCTTGTCCAAAATTTATGGTGTTTGGGCTTCATTCGAGCCGAGCTCAAGCCTATCGAATGTTTATGTGCTCGACTTATATAGGATCAAAATTTATGGTGTTTGAGCATGGCTCGAGCTGAGCTTGAGCCGAGTGAATGTTTATGTGCTCAACTTATATAGGATCAAAAAAATTTGTGAACACTATATAAGTTCAATATGACCTCAATAGTATTTATAAGCCGAGCCGAGCTGAACATTTTTTCTAGTTTGAACACATCGAGTTTGAGTTTCGAGCCAAGCCGAGCCAAACACTCCCTTGCTTAAGCTCTGTTCGTTATTCAACGAGCTTATCCATTTCAAGCCGAGTATTTTTTGAACACAATATTCACGAGTGCGAGCCGAGCTGAGCCGAGCCGAATGCAAAAACCTCGCGAGCAGGCTTGGCTTGTTTACACTCCTATTGGCAGGTGAGTCCAATCCACCATGTCCGTAATTGGCTGATGGGTCAGCCCATCATGTCCATTACTGGCTGGTGAGTCCAATCTGCCATGTCCGTTATCGGCTGGTGAGTCCAATCCATCCTGTCCGTAAGTGCCTGGCGAGTCCAATCCGCCATGTCCAATTTATTGGCTGATGGGTCAGTCCATCATGTCTATTACCGGTTGGCGAGTCCAATCTGTCATGTCCGTTATTGACTGGTGAGTCCAATCCACCATGTGTGTAATTGGCAGGGAGTTCAATCCGCCATGTCCAATTTATTGGTTGATGGGTCAGTCCATCGTGTCCGTTACTGGCTAGCGAGTCCAATTTGCCGTGTCCGTTATCGACCGGTGAGTCCAATATACCATGTCAATAATTGGCTGGTGAGTCTAATCTGCCATGTCCAATTTATTGTATTATGGGTTGTCAAGTCCATTCTGACATGTCCATTATTAGATTATGAAGGGCGCAGCCCGTGTCGGACTGAGTCAAGTCCTTGACCTCGGTTGCACTCGATGTATGGTAATCGAATCTCAACTCAGGCTGACTAGGCTGTCCATAAGGGAAAATACAACATTTTAAATAATTATATGGACCTGGTTAGCATGTACGTAATCCCGCAACTGTGACCACGATCCTAATCTAAACGAGAACATAAAATTATACATAAGTATAATTTTATTCGCATAGAAAATGCATGCAACTAAATGATTAATATATCTATTAAATTTTGACAATATATAATATGCCACATTAAATCATTTAGTTATGAATCGGAATTAATTATTATTATTTGTATCATCCTAATTTAAGGATATCACTAACATTATTATTTGTAATTTATTTAATTTAATAACGTTCAACCCTTCCTTATTTAATTATGCTATTTCGTGATTTATACACGGTTATATTTTATTAACCCATTTTTCTACCTTACTAGATTGTTATTAAAATAATTGTTTTAATTACCAAATATTAATTTAATATGGTAAAGGTGACATATTTATTTTATTTATCATTTATAATTCTATAATTTAATTTAATTGCTTGTAATAAGCCGATTAATTATTGACCGTTTATCATGGCCATATTTTATTATTTATGGCAATTTCGTTTAATATTTTATTATTTTAGCCACTTAACTCGTACCCCATTAGATTATTTATTTTTAAAATTTATTACGAGTGGATATTATTTTTTACTCGAATCATGTCTAGTCAACCCGTATTTACAACTTTGTCATCTTCTTCTTCCCCGACGTTCTTCTGTTCTCCACACCTTCATCTTGGCACCAAAACCAGCACTGTCGTCTTCTCCTTCAATCCAAAATTAGATCACAACTCCTATCTACCCCAGCAATCCAATTAGAACCTAGAGATCCAAGCTTTATCGCAGCTACTAATGGAGATCCGGATTGGACCCTACATGGCGACTGACCATCAGCCATGGCAACCTCGACCTGCTGCTATGGCGGCCCCGACCTGCTCCCATGGCGACTCCAACGTGGCCAGTAGCACCGTCCCAATACTCCCCTCCTTCTTGCACCACGAACCAACCCAAAAAGAAAAGGAACACCACCCCGCTGGTGCAAACCAGCAAGATGTGCTACCCTCCTTCATCACTTCTTGCAACTCCGCCCAATTCAGAGATTCACTACTTCAAGCCGTCATCAACCAGGAAGGATCGGCCTTTTTTGGACGTTGCAAGGAATAGGGTTATTCTCACCCGCATCAACATGTTCACTGCCATGAATTTGTGTCACAATTGTCATGACGTTGTTGTTGTAATTGAGCAACAAACGACCATGAATTGCTGCATGGCAGCAATTTGCATTCATGGACTAACTTCTAGTTTTTCCTAGTTTAATTATTTTCTTTCTTATTGATTTTAGATTTTAGTTTCCATGATTATCAATTTATTATCAATTTTAACATATGTATGTATGAAAACTAAGAAGAAAAAGAGAGGAAAATACTCGAGCAAGGAGGAAGTCGGCGTCTATTAGAAGGAAAATAATGTGACTGATGCCCCCCTTTCTCCTTATATAATGAAATGACCGCTAGGGTATGTTAAAACACACTTCACCTGTATTTCACTTAGTCGGGTAAACAGGTAAATGATATGGTTCACTTACCAGTTAAATGATAATTAACCGGGTAAAGCCCCCCTTTCTCCTTATTATTATTATTTTTTGGGTCTTCACAATCTTCCCAACTTAGAAATATTTCATCCTCGAAATATTATAGCATTAACAGGACAATCATGATTAAGTACATCTTCGGGATCAGTTCATGTTACTACAATTATAAGAATTTTATGCTACAAACAGACTAGGGTATTTCCCGGCCATTTCTTGTTCAGTCTCCCATGTAGCTTCCTCTTATCCCTGATTTCTCCACAATACTTTTACCAAGGAAATTTCCTTATTCCAGAGTGTTTTAATTTCTCTTGCCAAGATGCGAATCGATTTTTTCTCATAGGTTAAATCTGATTGCAGCTCTAAGTCTGCAAAATTTGTGATTATATGATCCTCATCTCATACATATTTTTTTAGCATTGACACATGAAAAACATTGTGTACGTCATCGAGGTTTGGTGGTAATGCTAATCTATATGCACAATTTTTAACTCAATCCAGGATTGGAAATAGTCTTATGAATCTTGGCTTCAACTTCCGTGATGTTCTAAATCTGATCACTCCCTTCCTAGGAGATGTCTTTAAGTACATAAACTCCCCAACTTCAAATTCTAGGTCCCTCCTTCGAGTATCAGTATAACTTTTTTGTCGATCTTAAGCTACCTTAAGTCTTTGATAAATGAGTTGCACTTTTTTAGCTGCTTCTCTCACCATCTCTGGCCCGACTATAACTACCTTGGTAGACTCCAACCCGCATGATGGAGATCTACAAGGCCTACCGTAGGCTTCAAACGGTGCCATTTCTATACTGGTTTGATAAGAGTTATTATAGGTGAATTCAGCCAAGGCTAAGTATTTCTCCCAATCTCCTCCACAGTCAAGGATGCAAGCTCTCAACAAATCCTCCAAAATTTGAATGGTCCTCTCACCCTGACCATCAGTTTGGGAATGATATGCTGTATTTACCTTGATTTGGGTCCCCATAGCATTTTGGAAAGTTTTCCAGAAATGTGAAGTGAATACGGGATCTCTGTCAGAGACTATCTCCTTTGGAATCCCATGCAGCTTGATAATGTTCTTGACATACAATTCTGCTAGGTATTCCGCCGTCTTTATTGATTTTGTGGGGATGAAATGAACTGCCTTAGTCAGACGGTCCACAACCACCCATATAGAGTCATGCCTTTTGGTTTAACAAATGCACCAGTAGCCTTTATGTCACTTATGAACACAATATTCCACGCATACTTGGACAAGTTTATTATCATGTTTGTGGATGATATTTTGGTCTATTTAAATAATGAGGAGGACCATGTGAAACACCTGTCCATTGCTCTTCAAGTCCTAAGGGAGAATCAACTATTTGCCATACTATCAAAGTGTGACTTTTGGCTGAAGGAGGTGAAATTCCTCGGACATATTATCTCGAAGGTAGGACTTGTAGTGGATCCATCAAAAATGAAAGTAGTCACTGATTGGACACAACCCAAGTCAATCACCTATATCCGAAGTTTCCTTGGGCTAGCAGGTTACTATCGGAAGTTCATTAAAGATTTTTCCTTGGTGGCATCGCCAATGACTAAGCTCACATGCAAGGGAGTCAAGTTTGATTAGAGTAGCAAGTGTGAGGAGAGTTTCCAATCTTTGAAAAAAAGTCTAACTACTGCAATAGTCTTGACCTTGCCAAATGGCAATGAAGGATTCATGGTCTTCGGTGATGCATCCCTGATAGGGTTAGGATGCGTCCTTATGCAAGATGGTAAGGTGGTAGCTTATGCCTCTCGCCAACTGAAGATTCATGAATAAAATTATGCAACCTATGACTTGGAGCTGGCAGCAGTTGTTTTTGCTCTAAAGATTTAGAGACACTACTTGTATGGAGCCCAGTTCAAAGTCTTCACTGACCACCAGAGTTTGAAGTAGATCTTCACCCAGAATGACCTTAATCTTTGACAGAGGCAGTGGATAGAATATTTGAAGGACTACGACTTCTAAATTGTATACCATCTGGGGAAAGCGAACGTTGTAGCCGACACGTTGAGTCGGAAGGGCCAGGTTGAGAAGGGTCAACAATTAGCTAGACTTTGGGGTATGTCAGCAGAAGTGGTGGTCATCAACTTGGTGGAACAACTAACAGGATTACTGGCAAACCTGATTATTTCCAATGAATTGGTGGACCGAGTTGAGCTAGCATAAGGAAGATGAGGAGTTGAATGAGATGTTGGACAATTTGATGAATTTTATGAATGACTCCTTGAGTTAAATAATAGAAATTATTAAAAAATATTATCTCTCTTTTAGTTTAGTTAAATTAATATTTAAAAGTAATTTTAATGATATATTTGTCAATTTTAAGTGTAAAAAAAATGATATACACTAACTTTATATAACATTTTATCTAGTGAATTGAAATAAATAATATAAATGAATCTGAGTTGTCTTAGAGTCCACTCTGAAATGACTACTATATAACATCCCGAGTTGAGTCTGAATCTTAAAATTATAAACTATATTGTTTCACCAATAAGTTAGCTTTTAATTAATTTAAAGGATCCATTAAACATAAAATGAGCAAGAAATTGATCATCAAATGAAGTCAACTCAAATAAAGTCATGTAAATATTACAATAGCAACTTAAATAACAAAGTTAATGGAATCCAACACTGAAACTTGTTGTAAATTATCATATTTATTATAAACAGTATGTGGCTTGCTTTTTTTTTAAAAAAAAGCCAGAAATTTGTTACATGCAAAGTGGCACAAACTTACAATTATGCATGCAAAAACCTTATTTGAATATATAAGTGATTTATCACTTATGTGAAAATTCTTATTGCCGATGAAGCTAATACTGAAGCATAGGTGATAATTTATATGCAAATATATGCTTATGATTCTGACAAATATTATCAAATAGTACGAAGAATAGGAAGAAGCCAACCCTCATATGCGTGCTAATTATGCAAGTAATACAGTCTTATTTACTAATCATCACATTATAGTGACGAGCTAGGCATCAATTCCTCCTGTATTCATACATTTTCCTCTCATCAGTGGAATTAAGAAGGTCTTCAAGCACCTGGTCATCCAAGCACTCTAGCTCAATGACCTCCTTCCCTAGCCTCGGCCTCGCCGACGTCCCCACATAGGCGGCCTGGCTGCTGGCCTGCCTTTGAGGTGGCGGGTACTCGTCTGGGAAGTTGAGCACCGCCATCGAGCCACGCATCGTATATGCCGCCTTGTCGTAGGCCCGTGCCGCAGCCTCCTCTGTATCATAGGTCCCAAGCCACACTCGAACCCCATTCTGATTCCAATCCCGAATCTCCGCAGCGAATTTGCCCCACGGCCGCCTTCGGACCCCCCGGAACCGCCCCTCTCCGGCTACCTCCACTTTCTGCCCCTCCATTTCCCTTTCAAAATGCACTAAATTGATCAATATGTTTTACACCAATTGTTTGGGCGGGTAGCTCTATTTAAATTGGTATCCGCATGGGTGTCTGATTCTCTAATCAGTATGATCCAGTGGTGAGTGTATTGGCACTAGGGATGGTCACTATCAAAGTGATGAGAGAGCCTTAAGAGCAGCTTGGATGGAAAAAGGGGAAATTAGGGTGATTCCAAGCTTTTGATAGCTTTATTCTATCTCGAGCTTGATCTTTCTGTATGATTCTTGGGCTTGTGCATGAATGGCCAATTCCACCGCTAGTTTTGATTCTTTCTTGCATGCGATAGACCTGATGTCGCACTTCAATCAACCCTTTTGGATTCTCATTGTGTTCCATGATGAAAACATGTCTACCTCTCTGTTGTTATAGAATGACTTCGCTAGAGTAATGGTATATCTTAACTTCACTTTGGACCGCGAAAAACAAGGTCACTACTAACATTGACAATCCGGAAGCAAGAACGCAGGGAGGCAGATTTTAAGGGCACACAAAAAAAATGTTCCGCACCCCCCTCTCCCCCCGCTCCCCAATAAAATGGTAATACAACGGAACTTTTGCACATTCAACTAACTTTCTTTGATGCTCAGAACATAATTTTAAAAAAAAACTAAGATTATTTGACAAGAAGAATTAAGTTGTTCGTCAACATATTATCTTGACCCAACACCATAAGGTCTCAATATAGTTGATTTAGATTTCCTATTTCAATTTATAATAATAAAAGGATAAAATCTTTATTTAATTTATTTTATAAATATGAAATAAAGAATAATATTATAAAATAGTTAAGAGGACATATGGGAGATCCTCATTAAAATATTTTAATAGGAAACTAATATCTTTTAAATAAGATATAAAAGTTATTATTATAAAATATTTAGAGCTCCCATTTTTGGACCGTTCGATAGAATTCAACGGTTATGATGATTTCAATTTTGGAAGAGTATGTCTAGATGCTTTACAACATAAACTCAAGTGTTCTACACAGGCAGGCGTGTATAGAGATATATGTATGGAGAGAGAGAGAGTCTATCACGAGTTGTCTTCTGTTCATAGCATTAATCACTATTATATTAGCTTCGAGATGCAAAATACAATCTCAAGGTCTATCTATTGACCAAAACTACTATCAGCTCATACTAGACTTATTATATATATATATATATATATATATTTATTTATTTAGCATGACCCAAAAGTAAGATATACTTTTGTTACCTTGCACCTTTTCAAATTATTAAATAGACATCATGAAATGATAGTCACTAGAAAGCAACAATAAATGATGATACTTCCATAAACGAAGTAACAGTACATTAAGAAGATATACAAAATAGACACCATTTTTGTTCTGTCAAAAACTAAAAACAAAAATAAAAACCAAAACCAAAAGCTATGGCATGAATCAGAAGGCTATAACCATAACAACTCCCACCAGCGGTTGCATGAAATGAACAGCTCTCTTTGGCCAGATTGGCAGCAGCATGGACTCGAAGCTTGTCTGCACTTACTAATCACAGCATCCCGCAGATCTTTATTTGATTTTAATTCATAATTTTATTAAAACCCATATCGATCAGAAGAGTTTTATGAAGGCATTTGGATAGCATTTCGATCACCAAAACAAGCTTTGCTTTGTCCTTAATGACTTCTCCCTCTAGAATTGGTATAAGAATTTTCTTCAAGTGAAGAACTAGTTTTCCATGATGTGGCAGCACTTCTCTGGTCTTTTGAGAATTGCTTCGCAGCAGCAGTAGCACCAGCAATTGCAGCATTTATGTTAGCTGACTTTTGCACATTAGAACAATCAGATCCTGGCCTTGCTGAGGAACAATGTGTCACAGGAAGTGGACCGTCAAGTGGGCAAAGGCCTCGTATTGCTCCCTCGAAGACCTTTCAAAAAGAAAAAAATGTGTATCAGAAAGATTGAGAAGAAGAAGATACCAAGATTTACAACATGCAAGGACAAGAAAATGAAATTAAATGTTGTACCTTTCTCTCCAATTTATAAACCCCTGAAATCCTCTCATTTCAAACGGGATAACTAATTTCTGCAAGCAGAAAAACAGAACATAGAAGAAACCCATTATCTCCAAAATATTGATAAAAACAAAGGCTGGCAAGAAGCGTGAATGGGAAATGATCATTTTTTGCTATGACCATTTATCACTACAGAGATAATTTTCCATTTGCATTAATTGCTTCATTAACAGGTAATGAAATATTGTTAAAAGGAAAAACTTGCGCTCAGCATATGAAAGATATCTTGACATATGACAAGCATAATTTAATTGACGGAAGACTAAACATATTTTCTCTTCTGCTTAATGCAGCCATTTATTTTATAAGCATATTAATATACCTGAGGTCGCTCACATAGCCAGCAGTAATCAGTTAGAGCTTCCAATCTGACCCATAATGACCAATATAAACTATCCTAATGAATTCAGTAATTCCTACAACCAGATGAATAAAAATCAAATAGAAAAAACAAATCACTATGATTCACCCCATCAGGCAAATCGTCCCAGTTTGCCAGCACATCACCTTTAACACAATCAACAACTTCCACGCAACCAGTAAGAAAGAAAATGCTGCATCTGAGTCATATTCATCAAAGAACAGTAGAAGTAATTCTGTAAATGTCACACTTCTTTGAAGCACGATGCAGGACTGAGGGCATAAACATAGGGTATGTGGTTGTGAGAAAGATGGAATGGTGCAAAAGAAACTACAAACAACTCAAAAAATACAAAATAAAAACTGAAATAAAGCACATTAAACATGTCTTGAGTATAACAGAACATAATACGGCAACAGTGTTTTAACAGACTTTGGAAGAGGATGATATATAACTTTTCTTTTATCATAAAGCCAAATAAATATTTCCATACATAAGAGCAGTAACAAATCTTATATCCCCAGTATTTAAGAAATCAGGAATGATACAAATCAAATGTCACACTTAGAAGTCGAGATGCTGGACAATGCTCTGGAAACTTAAAGTCCGTTACACCATCAGTTGCATAAATTTCTCGGCAGAAATTTTCCATTGCTTTGATGGTGTCAGGTTCTAGTATTTCACTTGCAGCATGGATCCATAATCGACCTACACAAAATGAACGTATCATTTTTTGACGTAGGAGAAATGTTTACTCAATCACGACAACACCTTACTAAGACAATTCATAATTTATAAGTACAAATTACTTCTGCATACCTTCAGAATGGCTCACAAGAAATCAATTACAATTTATAGTCATGATTCTTGAACACATTAAAATGAACAAAAAAACAACCTAATAAAGAAAAATTCATGGTAATTTAACATAAAGAAGAATCATTGCTTAATGCTTAAAAATAGTTATTCCAAAAAACTGCAGCAATCATCAGTAAAACCCTAGAACCACCACAAATTACTAATTTAAGCCTTGCTACAACCAGAAAGAAGATAATATACATTGTACTCTGTGAGAATATATGCCTAGTATATTATTCTTGTCTGTGTGTATTTGACAATGTACGTCCTTATATTGTAGTTCAAACTGTAGGTGATATATGCTTAGGAGGATTTCCTGTACATATGGAGCCAGTTGTAACAGAATCTTTGTTTTAAAAGGACAGCAACTACAAGGGAGAATTCAGATTGAATTTACCCGGTTCAACTTCTTACCCGCTATTTCTTGTTTCTTATTTCCTATTGTGCTATTTTAATACCTAATTTCAACATGGTATTGAGCTAGTACGATCCTTTATCTCTTGTTGTATGCTCTGTTTGTTGATGTTCTTCGCTGGTCTGGTTATTTATTCCTTCCCTCCCTCCCTCCCATTTTCTTACATCACCACCGCTAGATCTGATAATGCCTTAAGAGTATAAATCAACAACTTTCTATAATTATCTTCATGAATATGGCATCATCCATGAGACATCATGTTCTCACACTCCACATCAATATGGAGTCTGTGAAAGGAAACATCTCTATCTTCTTGAAGTTACTAGGTTTCTGATTTATCATATGTCAGTTCCTAAACACCATTGGCCTGAGGCTCTCTTTACAGCTAGCTACCTAATAAATAGAATGCGTAGTTTTGCCCTCAACTCAAAAATCTCTTTCAAGGTGCTACATCCAACAAAATCTCTCTTTTCACTTAAACCTAGAGTGTTTGGTTTTACTTGTTTTGTTCATCTGTTCAAATATCAAAGTGACAAATTGTCTCCAAAAAGCTCTTAAGTGTGTGTTCCTAGGATGTTTATAGTCACAAAAAGGTTATTCTTGTTTTAATCCTACACAAAGAAAAATGTTTATATCAGCTGATGTAACTTTTTTTTTGAAAATACTCCATTCTATTCTAAAACAACAAATAACCTTTCTTTGTTAGAAGTACCAACCCCGATGTCAGCTCTGGATCAAGCTAATAGTAAAAATACTAAATATCCTAATCCCCCTTTGTGTATGTTAGAAAGAATCATAAAGTTTCTCCTCCTGCAGCATCAATGCCAACTTCTGATGAGACTACAACTAGTAATATTCATTCACCTTCATCTATTTTTTCTTTGAATTTGGCTGCAAATAATATTCCATCCACTTACCATGAAGCCTTATCTAATAGGGGGTGATAACAAGCAATGCATGAAGAGATTGCAGCTCTGGAATAGAATAAGACTTGGACATTAACTGATTTTCCACAAGGAAAGAAAGCAGTTGGCAGTGACTGGGTTTATAGAATTAATTTAAAAGCGATGGGACAATAGAGAAGCTTAAGGTATGATTAGTAGTTAAGGGAATTCTTGAATTCCACACATATTTTTCTATATAAAGGAGAATTCTGTTGATGTTAAATAAAAACATTATCTTGATAGTTTGTGAGCACATTTAGCTCACAGAGGGAAGACTATAGAGAAGTTTTTTTTGTATTAGGATCGCGTGCCGTAGTTGTGGGTGCCTCATCAAAATTCCATATCCATATAATTACTCGAAATGTTATATATTCTTATTTGGCAGCCTTGGTCAGCCTTAACACATTTAACCACCATGCACTGAGCGCAATCGGGGTCAAAAAATTGACTCAGTTCGACACAAGGCCACACCCTTAAACTTCTTGAAAGATTAAATATCTGCTCCCATGTCGAAAGGGGTGAAAGGGTACAGTGGCACAAGACGACTCATTATGCACTTGTGATACCGAGAGGGTGAGCCAATGACAAATATTGGTAACTAATGGCCGTGTGCCATGTAGTGTGTGTTCGCATATATGAGATTGGAGCTGGATGGGGCAGTTACCCTCCGGGTATAATAAGATCTCGGCATATGGTGATAATCACTAAAAGACTCTAGCTCGGATGTTGTGGAATATATTAACTTGTTTCTTGTAATTATATGAGTTAGTATTTTTATAACCAATGCAGAATTGCTTCCATAAGTATGAGCATTATGGAAGGATGGGTAAAGTCAGGACAGCTGGAGGACCTTGTTATTTGACTATTATTTTTGTTTCTTATATGTTGTTATACTTTTCGGTTGTTTGCATGAGAGTGGGATTTTGGTTTGTTTCATGGGCCTTAAATTATTATGAGATTATATTATATTTTATTTCATGACATGACTTAGAATTTTAAGTTTAACTTACTTTTATATAGTAATACTTGACTCATGGCTCAGAACGGGTGGGGGTCGTTACACTCTAGATCTCCGTTGTTGTGGTAGGTCACACCCATCTCAAAACTTCCTCGACCTTGACTTGATCCACCATGATTGCAGCTGCTAATACAACATGACTGAAGAGTACTATGTCGGACAACCAAAAGTCACATTTGGAGAGCTTTACGTACATGCAATGCTCTCGTAGATTCTGCAAAGCAAACCTCAAGTGTGTCTCGTGCTCTTTGGAAGAGCACGTTTTGCCAATGATCTGTTGTTGTTGCTGTCCTCTAGCTATTTTTGAGGTGCTTGCCTTGCTTGATTTTCCATATTCTGATTTACAAAAGCTTGTTCAACAAGGTTTTGATCCACAAGATTCTAGTTCTTCAATGTTCTAATTTCCAAAATTTTGCTAATTAAAATTCTGAGCCATGGCTTACGTCCATTCTTTTCAAATATTTTTACAAGTCTTTTCTATCTCAAGATCAAAAGGTAATAATCCTTCTACTTGGCTCTTTTGCATGTAGTACTAAAAAATAATGAAAGAAAACTAATAAGAACTCTAAAATGCAAATATCGACAAAGGGGGAAAACAAGCAAATCCCCAGCAACAACACCAAAAACTTGTATGCTAGTTTAACACATCGCGCAAGTCCACATGTCAGACAAGTAATAGTGTGATAAGTGAGATCATTCCGACATATATTTGAGTTTGCACACTACTACTGATATAAGAATTTTATTTCTTCTTAGTAATACTTTTAATAGTGTGGTGAAATGAAACACAAAAATATAATGAGTGTAAATCTATGCTAGTCTAATAGAGTAATCGATGCAAAGACGTAAAACTAAAATGGTAGCAAGTTCTGAAAATATTGAGAATAATTGTGAGACAAGCTAGCAAAAGTTCTTCCAATTATAAAATAAATGGACTTGGGATGTTCCATGTTCACTTAATCAATAGTCAATACAACTATGCCACATCTATCAAAGTATAACATGATTGGAGGTAATATCCAGGAAAACAACATTGACTGTAAAGGGTTGTCACTACATATCACAACCTACTGCTCTTGCCTCATTCCATATGTCTGTGTAAACAAATAAGATTAGTGCATTATGAATAGCTCTCCAATGTGAATAGTTGTGACTCTAGTATATGAACTAGTATACTATTTCATCCAAGGACATTATCAATCGACCTAGGTTTAGTGCTAGATTGAATCTCTTAAGCATGCAGAAGTTAGCTACTCTTTTAAATTATCAAGAACTACTATGAAATAATCAACTCAGAATTAGTTATAAAATCATAGAAACAACTAGTTACACTACATATCAACTAGGAGCTATTTTTCATCCCGGATCACTATCTTCTACCCCATGTAAGATTTAAAATAAATCATACAGTCCTTAAAGAAGGTGCAATACATCAAGGAGAAAAGAGTATAGGAATGCAAATTTATATTGTTGACACCTTGGCCTGAACTCATTCGTAGTTGTGATGTCCTCCTTTTAAATTGCTGAGTGAAACCTCCTCTGCGATTAGGAATCTTTCCTTCTTGCAATCTCCAGTATAGATAAAGATCTCCAAACCCTAATTCCAGAAGAAAAATCCTCTTCACAAAGTATTCAAAACACTTACTAAACTCAACTCTAGCTCTAGGATTGGATCCGAGATCTCCCAAACTTCTTCCAAAAGCTCTTATTTATGTCTTCAAAATGGTTGCTTTGGAACCTTGGCAATTTCCTACACGTTTGTGGAAGTTTCCTTTTAGTGCTTGTACCAGAAGTGGGATCTGACACACATATGTGGTTGCAAACATCTATTAACAATTCAAACAATAGGTGACTGCATGTGTTACTTGGAGCTTCCTTGCATCTTCCTCTTCAACTAGTACATATAGAAAGTCTTCTTCAATCATTATCATCAGAGGAGTGTGCTCCATTATTGCTTGGAAAAGTGGTCATCTAAAGGCTCCATGTGTTTGTCCTACCATGATTATGTAGACTTGTTGATAATTCGTAGATTAGTGTAACATTTAGGTAGTTTTTATGTATCATCTTCATGCTCCTGCATCAGTTTTTATACTATTTTTGGTAAAAGTTTGAAAATTTTGGGTTGTTGCAAGTTTTAGCAAACATAGGTAAATTGGCAGTTAAATTTGAATAAATAGCTTTTTGCATGAGGCTAACTATGAAACATTTGTTTTTCATTTAACTATTAGTTTTTCACAAAGTGCAACTATATGTGTTTAACAATGTATATATATGGAGCACTTATTTTTGTTCTTTATTTATCTTTTGTAAAATTAATACAAATTAATCACTTCTTTTTTCAAATTGATGCGACATATTTTACTTAAAATGTTGATCACGACTGTCTAATTTTTCTAAGTAGAGAAGCTTTTCTAATATGACAATGTTTTTACCCATTGTTGCTTGTTTTGAAGGTACTATTTTACTTCACATACTTCGTTTGCTAATCAATAGGTATATGTTTTAAATTGTTACTTGGTTAACAATTTGACATTTGTGGTTGTTTGGTTAGAATTTGTGCCGGTCCACTCGTTGTTTTAAGGCATATTATAATCATGATATACTTAATGACATTATTATTATATTTAAAACTATATTTATTAAAGTCTTTGTTTATGACTAATGGGATTGGATCCAATGATGATTCACATAAAAAAGTTGAGGTACCTAATAAAGATAAACTGCATTATAGGGATCATTAGAAGAGATATTTCTCGAAATATTATGGTAGTATGTTCTTTTGACATGAAATTCCTTTATATGAATGTTGGTTGGGTGGGTTCAAATGTAGATTCTGCAGTATTAATAGTTCTTTACATGAAGGGTTTATCTGCCTTAAGGTATTTTTATTATTTTATTTAATATATTGTTTTATAAATATTAACTTCGCTGTATATTTTACATGTAAATATTATCTTATAAACACCAGATATCCAAACACAAATCAATGTGTATTATACTACTTGAAAGAGTTTTAACCAAATCATCCATCTCATTATGATTATAAAGAATAGTTTAATTTATGTCATGCTTTACTTAGAAATATTATTTAAAGAATACTTGCCGTGTTGAATGAAAGATTTCTATATTTCAAAGTGTCAATGGTGTGTTTTTCCTCTCCCAATTCGATGACGAGCTCCTTCCCTTTTCCTTACTTGTTCCCTTACTTCAATGGAGCCATTGAGATGACGACCAGCTTACAAAACAAAGGAGGTTGGGAGGATTCGAGTGAAATGGTGGAGGACGGAGCAGTGGTGAAACCCTGCTCCTTGGAAGATCTAACTTAGAAAATAGGAAGAAGAAGAACAATAAGAAAAACAAGGATTCAATTCATCAAAGTCATGCCCAATTACAGCTTGTCTCTCCCCTTTTATTCTGTTTTCAGCCCAACTCTTAGTTTTTCGCTAGTCCATTTTATTAAAAATTGACGGTTACAATTCCAATGTTGACAGTTCGAAGCCCACAATGCCCTTTCGTACTCCTCTACTCACTATATTCATACCAGTCAAATACAATTATTACAGCTAACTTGTTCCATAATTTTATTTCAGAGCATAAAAGAGGAAAAAACAAATTGTAGATAAAAATTGAGAGTAGAAAAGGTGGAAAAATCGAGCAAGAAGTAAATCAAAGGAGGCGTGAAAGAATTCGATCTGAACAATAAGAAGATTCTCGTGGATGTACCTTTACTGATGAGCAACATTGATCGGATAAAATTCTACCGAATACTATAGAACTGCAAATGTGTGAGAAGCATTTTACTTATCATAATTAATAAATATTCTCTTTTATGTCATATTTTGAATTAAAAAATGATATTTTGTATTCATATATTTAAGGCATCATACTGCTTTTGTTGCGAAACACTTTTTTTAAATAAAAATATTTTTTGCCAAATAGAATTTCAACTTTGGCCGCATAAAAATAAAATCTTACTAAAATTTTTTTGTTATCAAAATTTATGGAGAAATGGTAGAAAGAAAAAGGAGCAGCCAAATGACCTATAGTCTTATTTTAAATTAATTTCTTCAGCTTGTGGTTTTATGGTGATTAGATACATAAGTAAGTGTATTTCTGTATTTCTACATTCAAAATATGAGTTCTAGTAAAAATTGAACTCTTTTAATTTTTGTTTATTTATTATGCAAATTACACTCATTGCACCACTGAAGGGTAGTAAGGTTATTAGTGCAATTTGTATATCTTCATACCAGTTACTCGATTATTCGTGAAATCCATCAAAATGAATGTACTTAGATAATAGGCGTAAAAAAAAAGGGTTGTATCCTATAGTTTTGGAGATTTAGTTTGAAAACAAACAAGGGATCTCATCCTTGAAGTTTTCTTAAACTTACGATAAAATGTAACTAGGTATTGGAGGGATCCGATAAAAATGCCGCCGACACCGTCCTATTGTTTAAAATGCAATTAAATGTGACACTTAAGAGCGAAATATAAGGGTGAAACAAGAGAGTCCTACAAACCTGGATGAGTGGATCCATACGCCCTAAATCGATAAGCTTAACCCGCATAACCAAACACAAGATGGAATCTGAATCATAATAGGATCACATTGCCATACAAGATGAGGCAAAACCTCCACACATGTACAATATGTAAAACTTAATTAAATTACTTATATTGCTTACCGATGGGTTAAACATCATTAGGTAGTTTACTTTAAGGCTTGGGGTTACAATTCTACTTTGTGCATGGTTTCGTACTGACGGTTTTATTGTCGGACTTAATCGGATGATTTTTCGGACAATTAGAAGAGTTATATAACACTAGAAAGTTTAACCCATTAATATTTCAGGTCCAATTTCCTTGTAATTGGGCCTAGGTAATCTTTCTAATCTTGATTTCTAATTTAGTGATTTCTGTAATTTACCCAACTAGGGCAGAATTAGAAAATTCTATTGAATTACGTACATACCCAAATGTTCAAAACATTTGCATTGGCAATATTAGGACACTTAGTAAGCTCTGAAATTTATTATATAATTTTTCGACAGATAAAATATATTTTCCACAGGTTTTTCAATTGAAATCGTAGAAACAAAATTTGAACTTGAGCTTCAATACCATTTTGGCATCCATGGTCTGAACTTGAGCATTGAATTAAAACTTTTTTTGCGTGCGAGGGCACTTGTGAAGACCCAAAAATAATAATAATAATAATAATAATAATAATAATAATAATAATAATAATAATAATAATAATAATATTTGACGCAGTAGGATCGGATGTTAGAAAATTAATATTTCTATTTAAATTATTTACCTGCTACCCGGTTAACTATAAATTACCCAGTTAAGTGAAAGGTATTCTTTACTCGGTTAATTATTATTTAACCATTTAAGTGAACCATATCCTTTACCCGTTTACCCGACTAAGTGAAATACGTGTGAAGTATTTTTTTAAAAACCCTAACCGTCATTTCATTATATAATTTGTGAGGAGGCGTTATCCTTATTTCATTCTCTCATCTTATTCTCCTCTTTAGGAGCCGGCTTCTTTCTCACTTGGGTATCCTTCTTATCTTCATCTTCTTAATTTTCATGCATGTAGAAGCATAGGTTGGGTGTCATGTGGAGATTCACCTGGCCCAGTGAAATTGCAAGCCGGGGTTGAGATCTCTGTTTTGGGTTCACGTCAAGCTATCTGGTCGGGGTGGCTTATTAGGTTGTGTTATTGCATGGCAAAGGTTCCGTAGGATTTGAGTAGAAGGGAGATGTTTAAAGGCTTATGGTTGTTAAATTGGATTGTTGGGGAAGGCATCGTGATCTTGCACTGCTGGTTTTATGTTGATCATGACATCATATATTGCAGTTTTGTTCAGCATATTGTGAGTGTTACAACAATTTGGTGTGCTGTCTTGTAATTATTTTACCTTGTTGCATGATTTTTGTTAAGGATGACGTCGTGTGTGCTCTGTTTGGGTGACGGCTACGTCTGTTTTGGGCATGCTTCGTTGGGGTTTAGTCCTTCCCTTTTGGAGTAGTGCAACAGGTAGGTTGTTGGGTCTTTTCTCTTTTCTGTTTTGTCGAATTTGTTTGTTGGTCGATGGTGGAATGTTTTGATCAGTTTGCGCGTCGGCCATGAGGTTGTTGATGTTTTGCATGTGGGGGATTGCGTTCTCCATTGCATCGGATGTATGTTTTCGTCGGTAGAATATTGCAAAGTTTGTATCTTGGGTGCCGCTTTTTTCAAAATTCATGATTGATGATTTCTCAGCTTGCTCTTAATTAGAGCCTATGAATTAAAACGCCAAAGTTGTGGTCTTGTTGAATTATAAAGTTTAGGATCGTCCAATCGAGATTTGGTCTTCATTTTTTTTAACACAAGATTTGTTTTATCAATCGTGTGCTTATGGTTGTTTGAGGAATTTTTCTTCAACTTAATGTTGAATACTGTAGCTATTTTTAACAATTGGTAAGGAAACCAAACAAGTAAAAAGAAGAGAAACCATGATGTTAGGTGACACCCATGTGAGTCAGAACAGCAGCTTTGCCTCCTGGAATAGTTGCGTTCATTATAGAAATTGGTTCATGCAAAGCTAGTTTTGTTATCTCTTTGTGGACATTTATTATCATTCAAGCTCATGCACTCTAGACTGCTTTTGTTACAAGATTATCAAGTTTTAATAATGATACTTAAGTTATTTGCATTTATTTCTACTCGAATAAAATTATACTTATGTATAATTTTATTTTCTCATTCAGATTAGAATCATTGGTCACAGTTGCGGGTCTACGTACTAGCTAACCAGGTTCGTATAATTATTTAAAATGTTGTATTTTCCCTTGTGATGAGCCCATATTCGACCACCATGCACCGAGTTCAACCGGGGTCGAGGAATTGTCTCAGTCTTATATGAGGCCGCACCCTTCATAATCTCAGAATAAACGTGACAGCCCATTAGTAGAATGGGCCTGACAAGCCATAATTTTATAATAGTCATGTCAAAATGGATCTGGCAGGCCATAATTTCATAATGAACATGTCAGAATGGACATGATAGCCCATGAGCTCTGAATGAGCATGTCAGAATGGACTTGACAGGCCATAATTTCATAATGGACATGTCAGAATGGACCTGATAGCCCATGAGCTCTGAATGATCATGTCAGAATGGACTTGACAGACTATAATTTCATAATGGACATGTCAGACCTGACAGCATATGAGTTCTGAATGAACATGTCAGAATGGCCCTGACAGGCCATAGTTTCATAATGGACATGTCAGAATAGATCTGACAGCCCATGAGCTCTAAATAGTCATGTTAGAATGGACGTCATGCCAGAATAGACCTAACAGACCATAGTTTCATAATGGACATATTAGAATGGACCTGACAGCCCATAAGCTCTGAATGGTCATTTCATAATGGACCTGACAGGCCATAATTTCATAATGGACATGTTAGAATAGACCTGACAGCCCATAAGCTCTAAATGGTCATGTCAGAATGGACCTGACAGACCATAATTTCATAATGGACATGCCAGAATGGACCTGATAGACCATCATTTCATAATGGACATGTCAGGCAACCCATAAGCTCTAAATGGTCATGTTAGAATGGACTTGACAGGCTATAATCTCATAATGGACATGTTAGAATGGACTTGATAGCCCAATAATGTCAGAATGAACCTGACAAACAATAATGGACATGTCAGAATGGACATGACAACCATAAATCTTAGAATGACTTGAGAGATAATGAATAGGGTTTATTTACTTATTTTATTTAATTATACATCTTAGTGTTTTAATCACTAACGCGAAATTGCCTCCGCAGGTTAGCAGGTGGAACTAAAGACTAAGAGATGACTGAGTGGTTCTTCTACCAACTCAGGTGGCAAATAGATAATAAACGGACTTCCTCTTTACTCTCTTGTGTTATAAATGTGGCTATGGGAAACGGTCCAAGATTGTGGGATGATTATTTTAACGAATTAGACTTATTTGCTTTAATGTAAATAATGTAGTATTTAAGTAACACCCGGTCCGGTTAGGGCGGGTCCGTTAGTTATATTTTTGAGTAACGCCTGGCAAGCTCGGTCCACAATAATTGTGCAAAATGGTAGGTCGTTACAGAGCGTGCATGATGCCTTCTACGTCCATTCCTCATTTGCATCATTTTAGGTTTTTCGACAGGAAACACATGAAACAAACATGATCACAACACATAAGAAAAGTGACTATACACATGGGGTGTAAAACCCGTGACTCGAGTCAGGGTTTTATTACAGCGAACCAGTCGGTTCCACTATCGGTTCGAGTCAAGTCAGTTCATAGACCGCACGCTGAGTCGAGACCGGCGTGAGATATGAGCGATGAGAGTCACGTATACATGAATATATGATGATAACGTTGAAAAGATGATGTGAGATGAGTTATCAGAATATATGAAAGTATGGAGTAATTTTTCATTTTATTGATTTGATCGTAGAAATAGTTTTAGGCCGATTAACGCATTAGGACGCGTTATTTGGTAGTTATGGTGGGTTATTAGTTATAGATCATATCATTTGGATGT
>JAVDBV010043934.1:0-17058 GCA_032619315.1 Piper longum
ATATATATATATATATATATATATATATATATATATGAATGAAACTAGCTGTAAATACTTGATGGAGTTATATGAAAATGATTCAGGGCAAGAAAAGGTAAGCTATGAAGGGCCAAAACCAGCAGTGGGGATTCATCGCTACGTCTTCATCTTATTTGAGCAGTCATGTGGAGGATTGATCAATATCGATGCCCCTGGGTGGCGTCCACAATTCAATACCAAGGACTTTGCTGAGGTCTATAACCTTGGCCTTCCCGTCGCCGCTGTTTACTACAACTGCAAGAAGGAGCCAAATCCCAGAATTCGCCAGCATGGCTAATTAACTTAACCAATATATACATACATACATACATATGTATATATATATATATATATATATATTGCGCGTGGGACTTAAATTTTCGTTTCTTAAAAAGCTGTTACTACTCATATATAACTCTAAGAAAGATGTAAAATACATGTTCGGATGCATTTACTTATATATTGCATGCTTCCCATTGTAATAAACCCAAGTTAATTTCTCCAAAAACTTTCTTATGAATCCACTCAAAATTGTGCCCCCTTTTGTGAAATCTAACAATGACATTAGTCTAGCCCAAGTAGATTTGTGAAGTTATTTTTTTAAGGTCGACATTTGTGCACAACCAGGTTAAATTGTTGGATATTAGACATATATATATATATATATATATATATATAAATGAGGAATTGTATTATATACAATTATTTAAGATTGACTTAAATTAAATTAATCTATTAAAGTTAAAGATTATGAGCTATAAATTAAGGTTTGAAATTTAATGTGTGAATACCATAAATAAAAGTGTGGAATTCGATGCATAGATACCATTTTCGTAATTTTTTTGTGATAGGTCTAATGATCATGAAGCGTGAGATTCTATAGACCTTTAGAGGAGTGTTTGAAAAGGTTATTACAACCATTAAGGTTCTTAAAGAAATAAAAAAAATATTTTATAAAAAATGATAAGGCCGAAACAAGTATGTTTTTGTCAAACTTGATTTCAATAAAGTTTAAAGGCAAAACAAATATAAGAGAGTACATATTAGAAATGTCAAATATTGATTCAAAAACTAAAAGTATTAAGGTTAGCGCTATCTAAGGATTTGCTCATGCATTTAGTTTTAATTTCTCTTCGAGCATAATTGAGTCAATTTAAGGCTAGATATAACTGCCAACAGGATAAATAAATTTTTAATGAGCTCATTTCTTATAGTATCCAAGAAGGAAAAAGTTAAAACAAGAACAGAATGAAAGTATTCATTTAGCTAGTACCTATCAGGACAAAAATAAGAAGAGAAAAAGGGTCAAAGAGGCTGATAATGATTCTCATAAGCAACAAAAAAAGAAAGAAAATCAGGCTTCTTATTGTTTCTTTTGTGGTAAACCTATATATATAAAGAAGAAATGCACTAAGTATCACTCTTAGCATGTAAATAAAGGTCGATTTCGTAATTTTATTTATTATGAGGTTAATTTAATACATAATTGGTGGCTAAATTCGGGTATTACTACTCACGTAAATGTGTCAATGCAGAGTTGCTTAAATTGTCAAAAGCCAAATGATGCTGAAAGATTCATCTATGTGGGTGATGACAAATCAGTTATAGTTGAAGCAACATAAATCTTTAAATTATTATTAAAGACAGTCTATTATTTAGATTTGAAAGAGACATATATAGTACTATCTTTTAGACGGAACTTGGTTTATATTTCTATATTGGATAAATCTGGTTACTCTTGTTCATTTAGAAATAATAAGTTTAGTCTTTTTCTAAATTCAAATATTGTGGGTACAGATTCCTTGTTTTTTTATGATAATTTATATTTACTTGATACTATTGCTTCTTTTAATAAAAATTTGCATGTGGATTTACGTGGTATGAAAGAAAAATTAACCAATGAGAATTTACTTTACTCTTACATAAGCGTTTAGGACATATTTGTAATTAAACGACTTATGTTAGATAAAATTCTTGATTCTCTTAATTTATGAGATATTCAAGTCTGTGCTAAGTGCATTAAGGAAAAATAAAAAAATATAAGGAGACTAAGCGTCAATAAATCTTCAAGCGTCATTTGTGAGTCATTTATTATGGCTTCTTGGAATGGTCAATAATATTTTATTACGTTTATATATGGGTGTTAAACGAGAGAGCAAGCCAAGCTCAACTCGAATAATTCAAAGTTCGTTCGAACTCGACTCGAGATCGAACAAGTTTTGAACATAGATGCTTGAGCTCGACTCAAATATTTTTTACGTGTTCGAACTCAAAAAAATTAAGAGTTCAAATAAACTTAAACTGTTTAATTTTTTTTCGAACTCGAACCTTCTCGAACCCAGGTCATTCATGAGCTCAAAACCGGCTCGATTAAAAATCATAACTCAATTAAAAGCATGCACTTGGCGTAATTTGAATCCACAACCTTGATCAAAAGTCAAGGACTTGAATACCTATCATCTCAACTATCTCACTTCTTTACTGGTTTATTGTAGATAAATAGATATAACTAGTTAGAATTAAACTTATTAGTGTGTGTGTGTGTGTGTGTGTGTGTATATATATATATATATATATATATATATATATATAAAATAAATTATTAAGTCAAGTTCGAGTCGAACTACGAGTCGAGTTCGAGTTATAACCGAGTCGAGTCGAGTTGTACACGGCCTTTCGAGTTCAAACATTTAAATGTCGAGTCAAACCGAGCCGAACGCTAAATACTCACGAGCTGGCTCGCTCAATTAACGGCCTTACGTTTATAAATGATATAGATCTTGTCATAAAGTTAAATTATATAGATCTTACATAAATTGCTAGAGTTAGAAAGATTAATTAGAGACTCGAACTCATGCATGGTAGGGGGACAAAAGCTACTTGTAAGTGGTGCCTTTAGGATGAGGTCGACTGCATTTATTATTATTATTTACCACTTTCTTGATTATTTACTAGTAACATATCGTTTACCATTTTCTTTCTATATAATTTTAATCATTTTAATCGTCGATAATTGTTTAAAAATTGGTAAATTTTGATTTGAGTTCATAACTCTTTGGAAACATAAAACTCATGCCAACATCACAAATTAGGTACCACTTGCATAATATGTTTACATTAAAACCAACCTTTAAAATATATAATAATATAAAATTCTAATTAAATATATTATTATTATTAATTTTTATTTATATTAATTACTAACACTAATTTTTACTAAAAATAAACAATCATTTTTAATAAAATGATAAATCGATAAAATAGTAACCTAGAGGCTTTTCCCATTGTCATTTTAAAATTAAGATAGTGTGGTTAAATAATTTATTACTTTCTTATTATTTTCTTAAATAATAAAAAAAACAGTTATTTCATTTCAATTTATTTTGAAATAATGTAAAACGGTAAATACTATTTGCACCCCTGCCGGGAGACAGTTTATTTTCTTGGTAAAAAGAGCTGCTAGCTTACCCAGGAGTCATGGGAAAGAATATTAATACGTTGGTGAAGCATGTAGGCAACAATACATTAGCGCGTACGTATTTGTTTGCGCCGGACACGACAAATTGTGTTCTGAAATTTGTCGAAAAGGCCTCACAATTACCCTCTTGCCGGATCAAAATCTGGATCTTGTTAAATATTATACATACGTGTTCATTTCATGCCCGAACGAACCATATCTTTGTAACGACATTGTCATAAGCTAAACTCCAGACGCCAAAAAGGATCCATCGTGGCTCCCAAAAAAAGAGGCTCCATCTAGTAAAAGAGAAGGATCATAATCATATCTGTGTTTCTCTTTTGCCTTTCCACGGGTACTGCTCAGAACGGTAGTCTCCATTTAGATCACAGCACGTCATCCACAAGAATAAAAAGAAGAGCCCGCTTTTCTTATTTAGGAAAGATTGCACTTGCTTTCCCAACTTTTGTTTTATGGGCAAATTTCGATTTAGCGTTTCTTGTCACAGTAGGAACCACATACCATTGCGCTAGGCGCTAGGCTTGGAGAAAGTGCCGAAAGCTTTCATGCCGAGCTGCAAAGCAGGGAATCTGTTCTACAAGGACAGGCTTAATAGGTTAAGAAACCACGTTTTCGGCATTTGGACCACTCAATTGAAGGAAGAAGCTCCACCTCTGAAAACAATATATGGGTAATCCGTCATATGGCGTGAGTTCTTATGTTATCCCCCTTTTTACAGATGCAAAGGAATCAAAGTTCAATTCCATTCCAGTATTTAAACTATTATTACCAGTAGACAGTAATGGGTCTTATTTAATCAATACGAACTTGAGCTTAAGGGGAAAGATATCAAGTTGAGCAGTAGTACAAGTACTTCAACAAATCTTTCAAAGTAAAATTCTTTGAAGCTTCTTTTACCTCTACCTCTTTTCTGCTGTACACGTCATCCCCTCACCTTCCACTTGCGTCAACAAAAGTTACCAAGCAACAAGCATAAACCACTGTCTTTCCTGTCAGTAGCATGCTCACAAGTCACAGGGAATAGCAAAGGAACGCACTTTCACGTCGTATTTTATTGCTCTTGGGGGAAAAAAGGTCATTTTATTGCTCATATAAGATGGCCATTTTATTATGGAAAATACAACTTGGAACTGACAAGCTCAGCTCCATTACCCTCACTCTCACGTGTGAAAGGAAGCCTCAAACAAAAAGTATTGAAATGGGAAAAACCTAAGGCAAAACGAATTTGCCATGATCAAGGGCTGGTGGCAAACTGCAGACAATCGACAATTAAACAAAACATTGAACAGGACCTCCAACCACCCATCTTTGTTAGCCTAACCAGTGTTTTGCAGCCCGGCAGCAATACCTTTCATTGTCAAGATGAGTACTAGTTGGGTTGAGCTTAACTAGCTCATTAGCTGGCTTGCTGGAGTCATTGATTTCTTTTGAGACATGAGGCCTCACTGTTACATGGTAACTAGGACCTCTAATCCGCTTTAAGGGTTTATGCTTGGCAGACATTAAGTGTAGTAATATACGGGTCACGAAACCGAAGTCTCTGCTTCAAGTGAGGATCCCCTTCAAGAATGTCTGTGGCCATCAACCTGCGATACAAAAATGATAAATTAAAGCAGGAGCCCCATAACAACCTACAATGGATTATAGATCAATTATTGATCAAAAAACAAAATACAAAAACCTTGACAATAACATTCCAAACAGGAAACGTTATCCTAAAGTAGGTGAAATCCAGACTGCAAACAATAAAGAACTTGTGAAAAAGAAAGAACAGAATCAATGAATTTCCTTCAGAAGAAGATTCCTCGTTTCTTCATTGTCGGCCCTCAAGTTTTCACCAGAATGGCCATTCACAAGTCCTCAGACACCAGAAGTTTGTCATACAAGCCGGCGACTCCAGGGTTTCCCTTCGCAAAAACCATCTCAGCTAAACATACGGTAACCCAAAAAATGGCCATTCATTGTACATCTCTTGGAGCATATGGAGATTCCTGATGTCCTTTTCAATTACATGCTTGAATGCAGCACCGAAACCCAGCCAAACAGGAAGGTGAAATCTCGTCTGAGTCCATGCAAAGATCCAGGGAATGGCATGGAGAGATTCTGTGCCCCCACTAGGCTTTCGTTTTGATGGCCGACTTCCTAACCATACTCCAGCTCCAGTGTCGCCTGTAACGAGAAAAATAGCAGTAAATTTTCATCTCCAGGCCCAAGTTCCCTCTAATAAATCTTATGTCAAATCATTACAACTGAATTCTTTTCTCTCTACATTAAATTGTAAATTGTAATTTTAAAATTTTGACCCCGCTGTATTCATTCTTCTTTTCTAATGATATATAGTTCACTAGTGTACTCTGTCGATACAAGTCTACATGATTACCCAAGATTTCTATGCATAAGATGCCTATCCATTCCCCCTCAAATTGATAAATTTATATAAATACCTAGAAAATGTCAAATATGATGCACTAATGAAATTGTCTTAAAACAAGAATGACCATGCATAGAGCTACTTACAAGGCGGAAACTATTGATCCATACTTCTGTGTGGCCACAACTGCCATTGCGTCCGACATAGCCCTCCATTCTGGCTTTGGAGAGAGGAGGATGCATCCCGTGCTCAAGAGTACCTGCTGTATAACGCTGAAGAGTCCTGAAACACAAATGCTCTACCCCAAAAGATTGCTCAATAACTTCAACTTGAACTGTCACACGAAGTGAACCATGGATTGTGTCTGGAGGTTGATGTTGGGTTAATCCCACATTCTATTTATAGGCAACCGGTGAGTTGTATATAGACTAATGGAAAAGTCTTAATTTTTAAGCTAGTTTTTGGATTAAGAGATGCCAATGAACATGTTGCGAGTCACTTTTGGAGGTTCTGAAACCTCACCGAGACATGTTGACTCCGCATGTGGTGAGGGGAAGATGATTCGGGACCAAGACATGTTGACTCCGTATGTGGTGAGGGGGAGATGATTTGAGTATTGTGATGTGTGAATAGGAGAATTGTTAGGTTAATTCCATATCTCATTTGGAGGCAACCGGTGACTTGTATATAGACTAATAAGAAAGTCTTAATTCTTAAACTAACTTTTGGATTAAGAGAGGCCGTAAACCTGTTGTGAGTCAATTTTAGGGCCCGAAGGGTAAGCCCCGAAATTAACTGATGGCAACTCTGCTAATACATGAAATGTACGAAGAACATCTGCTATTTCTTCTGTCTTTGGAAGATCTGGACCAAACAAAGGGCGCTTCCCACTTAGTTCAGACAAAAGCTATTCCTGGCGTCTTTCCTCAGGCCACTCCTTATATGACCCCAATACCAAGGTGAATAGCGATTGCATCTATGACATCTGTGTGACTATCAGATTCTTGCCTGATATCAAGCCGCACAAGTGAGAGACCAAAAGTTGAGATTTGTCACAAGAAATCAAGGAGACTACCATCAGCAATTGGAGTATCACCACACGCGCAAAGTGATCTGTAACACAGCTCAAGTGGCTCCAGGAACTGCCATACAAGGAGATATATCAGTTAATAAACATCTTAACATCCAGTGCCTGCAAAAAGACTAATGTTCTACTACATCTAACAGCAATTGGCCTTGGACTTCAGTCAAACCAAGGGTTGTAAGGGGAGATAAAGTAAGGGGTAAAATAAATAACAGCATGATCCTTAAACTAATGAATAGGAGAGAACAGGAGGAAAGAACAAACATCTTCAACATTGGTGAAAGTCGCTTCATCTGGGATGTCAGAAACACCATAAGCCAACAATTGGCGGGAACGCACACGTGTGTTATACAGCTTGTCTCTTACTTCCCCAAGTATGACTCTGCAAGGTTCACTCGCCGAAATCTGCTTCCAAAAGTCTGAAAACACATTCTTTTGGATTAACAGAATACCCAAATGTGACGAGAAAAAAAAATTGGCAAAATAGTGTACAACAGCGAGGAAGCCAAAATCATTGAGGAAACACCATAAGTACCTATATAATGCTTAGCATCACTTTTTGATGATCTGTGCAGTTCATCAGCATGGACATGGAGCTCATCACTGCAGTGCCACATAGAAGGCTGCAAAAAAATTCTGTAAGCAATATTAGATGAAAACAGGTTGCTCCACCTCTAACATCAAATCGTCAATTTGGGAGTTGTACAAATTTGCAGCCATCATTCTTACCAATAAGCAGACATCTCTGGTAACTTCAGGAGTTACACAAGGATTACCTGTACCAGATAACACAGTTTAGATTGACCCATCCATGCATCTCATCATTTAAATATGCCTTTCTAAACAAACAATTATCAAGAAAAGTTGGCTACCATCTCTATCTCCCACCCATCCATGAAGAGAACAGAATAAGAGAAGCATTATACGGACCCGCACATTTATACCAATGTTCTTCAATGCTGTGCCAACTCTACGTAAAAATTTCGTCACACCCTTCCTGATGGTCTCGTGGAAGTAACTCATTCCAGCACGCATCTAATCCCGTGGAGTCGGCTGAGATCTCCTGATTTCGTCGGGACGAAAAGCAGCTTGAATCTGAAGACATGAGAAGGCCAGAATTATAATTATGATAAAAAATAATGAGGAACAAATATGAGAAATTTACAGATCATAGTTACCTCCCTCTGAAGGGCCTCAACTAACTTTTGCTTATCGTCGGGAGTAATATCCTTTGCATTCAATTGTGTCAAACAATTCCTTGTTCTGAAAGGAAAAGATAATAAAAGAAAGCATATAAATACAGATTTCACACTGTGAAGACTAAAGAACATACATAACAGAAACAAAAAAATTTATTAACAAGTTAGGCAGACAGGAAAGCTTGCATGCTTTTGAAGTAAGGATCTACGTACAGACTGAGTTGGATGAGCAGTGAAAACCAGATCAACTGTTTGATTTTTTAGGGCATCAAAAACTTCCTCAGGTGATTTTTTGAGGTGTAGTACAAGTCTCTTAAGAGTTTCTTCAATGTCAGACTCTGTTGTCGCCGAATTCTCATCAAGAAAATCACCCTTTTGAGCTTCAGCCGTCAACGATGAGCGATTTGGACCTGCCAAGTTAAGCATGTGGGAAAGCGACTTGGCAATCACAATTGAATCACCAGCATCCAAACTGGTCAGTAAATTTCCAAGCTGTTCAAGCTTCTTAGGGTCACCCTTCCCTTCGTATTCAGCAAAGGGCTCGTAACACTCTTGAACCTGAACTAACCAGATTCAAAGCCAAATCAGTAAAATGGAATCCCTGATCTCTTGATCAAATGCAAAAAGAGAAATATAGATTTCACAGCTGTATATATATACTAAAAACGATCAAACTATAGACACTAAGCCATTAACATACATTTATATCCAAAACTAATTGTAATGATCAGCAAGACAAGGATTTACAATACACACACACACACAGACACATCACCTTATAACACGATCTCAATTCATACCAGTTCCAAATGATTAAAAACAGATGCTTAACACAAATTTCAATCAAACTCAATCCTAAACACAGTACATCCACACTTTCCACGTTTTCTATCCAAAAAATGAAATTAAAAAAAAAGTTTAACTAGGACAAAACAGTAACAATATCACATGAAAATGCAACAAATGAAAAGGCTTTCTCAATCTACACAATGTAAAGATTCATCATTTACAAGTTCAATCTTTAATCCCCCTACATATAAGCCGCATCGAACATTTTTATAAAAAAAAAAAAAAAAGCGCACACACACACACACACACGCATACAATGAATACCATCTCTCTAATATAAAATATTTCAAAATAAATCTAACCATTCATTTCAAATATCACAAAAACACATACATATATAAATAAATCGTATCGTCCTTGCCGCTTAGAAATACCATAAGCTTTTCTTATCATAAAATTAGGAGGGGTTAATTATCGCATTCAAGTCCTGCTAATTAACCAAAGCGTAGACGAGATGCTTTTGCTTCATTTATCAGTCCTCGACGTGATAATTATTTGAGAGTTTATTAACTTCCCTTCTCAAATGATCTAGTTATCTTGCCAAGCTAGTTCTCGAAAGTTAAATGCACGGCGTCTTAAGTGTGACCCATATTTTTCTTTGACTTCTAGAGGTTACATTATTCTGCCTGATACGATTTACTCCTTTCTTAATTCTTGGTCTTAGCTCTTCATTATAATTATTTTTAAAAAATAGCTCTTCATCATTTCAAATTTCAATTTTTAGCTTGGGAAAAAACTACAACTTTTAACTTTTATCCAATGTTTTACACAAATGTCAAACTTATAATTATTAATGGAGAACAATATTTATGTTGCAGATGAATAATTATGTCTGGCCAACGGACAAAAAAACATATTCTAATTATTGTCAGCAAATGAGGTAAAAAATGGCTTCTCTCTAAAGCAAAAAAAAGGTTCTCATATCATATGCGGAGAGTTTGCAATAATTATCATGTAATTTATAGTGGAATATTTTGATTTGTATATGGGGAATAAAAAAATTGAGTAACTTAGTAAAATTTGTATCATATTCCCTTGTTCTCAAGTTGAGTTCTAAAAATAATAAGTTGCATGCATGAGTTCCCCAGTGGTGTCGAGCACTTATAATATCAATTCACATATAAGTGAATTTCTATATACACACGTGCGCGCGCACGTTGGAATCCTCAAATTATGCCTCTGATGAGGTTGAGGAGGGAGGAGTGGGCGAAGCGACGACGCGATGGAGGGTGTAAGCGTAGCGGAGGGTGTAGGTGGGGTGGAGGATGCAGACTTGGGCATGGGCTCGGAGGGCGGCGGAGGGCGTGGGCGGAGGCATGGGTGCAGCGAGGAGGGAAGTATGGGTGGAGGCGAGGGCGTGAGCGCAAGCTAAGGGCATGGGCGCCAGGGAGGGAGCATGGAAGTGATGGTGGCGGCGATGATGGTGTAGATGACAGTGGGAGAGAAAAAGGGAAATTTTTTTAAAAAAATATCTAGACTGTCCAATATATTAAGGCGACCACATGAAATTTTGCACGGAGGGGAGCTTCTATATTTATATAGTCTATAATTTTAAGTATACTTAGGTACTTTTGAGAAAACATGCAAGTTGGACAATAGAAATAATGCCATAGTGAAGAGGTCAAAAATATATTTCACAATACGTTTATCATGCGGCTTATGTGCCCAAATGGCATTTGATCTCAAACGATATTTGAGCATTTGAATGAGATAGAAAATTTATATATAAATTGTAAAATTTTTATTCTAATTGTTTATTTGTTAGAATTATTAGAAGTAACTGTGCTTATAAAATAATATTTGACACAAATGGGGCAAAGAAGATTAAAAGGGGAAGAGATGTGATGATCGTGAAAAAAAAAATTATGATAGACCTAATTTTTTTTTTCTAACGTTTCAAGTGAAAACAATAAAAAAGCTCCTTTTTATTTTTTTAACATATCACCATATATTAATTTTAGTTGTTATCTTTAAATTTTTTATTTTTTTATTAAATAAATTCAAAATAATGCAACCAAACGCTTATAAGATATGGACTAAAGGTTTTATGCTCAGAAGTTAAAAAAAAACCAATGTATGTACTAAAAGTTACCCAACAATTGACAAAGCTTCAAAATATATTGAAGTATAGAGCCCCTCATCCCATACTTACTTGGGAGATGTTTGATGAATAAATGGAGATGGACTTATACACTTGCTTAACCGATTTTTCAAGAAATAATCTAGGCCATCTAGTTTGACCTTTGTTTTTTTAAAAGATAGTCTGAGCTTGACCTTCGACCATATTAGACGAGTAGTCACAATTGCAGAAGACTTTCGGATAATCTTTGTCACCATCGCCTGGCATCAATTTAATTAAAGGAGTAAACGTTATTCACCAACTCGTTCCTTGGCATTCTATGCCATTAATGGTTAAAACTACCGGTAGAAATACATGAAATGCATCTAGGCACTGGTATGTAGAAAGGGCTTAAAAAACGTTCAACTACAAAGAATAAATCAAGATATTAATTACAAAGAGAGGGCGAGAACCTATGAAAGTATTCACACATATGATGGAGAGAGAGCTAACAAAGGTCAAAGGAGGGTGGCCATGGCGGACAACTTAAGAGCAAAGAAAGAAACCTTTACAAGGAGGCCAGAGCAGGAAGGGTTTTACATGTCAACCATCACTCCAGGTATCCTCCTCGCTAGCCACAACCTGAACAGAGATATCTATGAGAATTGGAAGAAGAAAGCATATTAAGAGAGAAGGAAGGAGAAGATACTTGGCGGATAGCATTTGCCTTTTCCAGAATAGCTGCAATATTAACATTTGTAACGGCGCTAGTTTCAGAGCTTGGCTTTGAAGTAGCTGTGGGTCTCAAGTTAAAAGACTGCATGTTCAAGCAAATAAAATATGACAATTATGGAGAGATCAATAAACTGACTAATAATGGGAAGTAGCTGGTAAAAAAATTGGCATATCAGAATGGTTGAGGGCAAAAGAAAGATGAATGTCCAAGCCAATATGAGATGTTTTAACCAAGAAACTTTGATGGCTTAACGCAATTGAGAACTTCTATGCACTTTTTATCTTTAAATTCCTCATATGTTATCATCAAATTCGGTCTCACAATGATACTAAAGCTAAATTTACCAAAACCTCAAGGCAAATGGAGAACCATGTAAAGCTAACTTTTTTTTCAGCAACAATACAAATAACGTAGAAGTTCAACAACACTTGTAACATAAAATTCATCCTAAACTTATAGATCACAGAGGTTAAAGCACCAACTGCTAGTCCTATAAAATAATCAATCATGCAGGAAACTTATCAAGTTTCAATTAAAACATATTGCAACTGCTTTGTTCCAATACAAGGCAGACTAACCCTTGTTCTGATTTGATGGAGCAAATCTTCCCTTTCACCAAACACCTTGCCATTTAACTCTGAATTGACTTTCCGAAGCCTTTGATGCTGATCGATCTGGGCCGTTTTTAAGAGAAAAAATTGTCATATCTGGAGTTTGAATGCCCAAAGATTAAATCAATCTAAAAAAAAAAGAACAAAGCGTTGCCTACCATGATCTTGCTACTAATGATATGAGTGTCCTTAAGGGCGGTTGTTAGCTTCGGAATTTCTGGTATCATTTGCTTTTGTGCAGGAGAAGCCTCAACTTTTTTATCAACTGCCTGATTAGTGATATCCACAAAATTCTTGGACTCGTCTTCTACACCCAATTGGTGTGCTTTTGCTATCCTCCATTGAAGAGGAGGGAGAGGAGGGGGTGGAGGCATCTCATTAGGATCAGATATAACCACGGGTGCACATTCATTCAAATGAGGAGAAGATTCAGCATTATGGTGTCTAGTTGCAGAACTCATTTCATAAATTGTCTCCAATGAGATGCTCCCATTTGAACTTACATAGTCTTGTGCTTGTAAAGTTGACTTTCCCGTCACTGCCTCAAAATCTAGCGAGCAACAGCTAGATGCATTTGGTTGAACTCTACAGATAGCATCATACATCTCTCGCTGATTAGTCTCATTTATTTCTCCTGGACCCCATTGTTCTGAATTTGACTCTGAATGAGGGCTGAGAGGATCCTCTGACATATATGAAGAAGATTTGCAAAATGTGTCATCATCAGATTCGGAAGCAATGTCCTGGGATGGAGGGGGAGAAGACTCATGAAGCAGCTGAAAAGAAGGGAATATCGCATCTTGGCCAATTGCACTAAACTGGTGCTTGTTGGGAAATTCTAATTTTAATCTGGATATCTCTGATGTGTCGATGGGATGGAAAAATATTTTCATATGTTCCAGAGGTGGAGAAGTAGAGCCAAAATGGAATGATTCTTGCAGAACTATATCTGAAGTTCTGGATGCATAGTCTTTTTGTCCTTTCTCGCTTTCGGGACTATGGGGCTTGCTTTGACTAAATAATATATTTGAATTCTCAGCTATAAGAGCCTCACATCCATTTAATTTGAACACTGGTGCATTCACTTTACGCCCATCCTTGGAATGTCTGCTATGGATGAACGGGAGATGAATATCCTCCACAATCTCCGTGTGATCTAATCTCCTGAGTTCCTTGCTTATATAAGAGGTAAAATTCCGGGTTGATTCTTCTCCTCGCTGAAGCTTCTCATCAGGAAAACTGACATCCAAGTTTACATGATTACTCTTGCCATCAATTTGAACACTCATATCTGGAGGTTTTGATGGTTGAAGACCCAGAAGACCTCCATTTGTCCATATAGTAATTGGGGGTATATTTGAATGTTTTGGTGAACTTTTAGCATAGTCAGGATCTGTTATAGTATTCTCCTGCTTAACAGGAACATCAGATTCTGATGATAGGTTGCCATGAATGGCCAAGAAAGGTTTGACTCCTGTTGCATCGAAAGCATTGCACAACTGCTCGTTTGCGGTTTCAGGGCAGCCTTCCCATGAATCTAAAGCTGACCGAGGCAACTCCATGTGAATCTTGCTTTGAACAAGGCCAGAACTTGAAGCACTTGGAGGCATCTGCCTACTCAGGGAATATGGAAATGACAAAGAAGAGACTAACATGAAACTATTTGCTTCTTGCGTAGCTATTTCAGTGGTGTAAGAACTCTCAATTTCACGTCCTTGTTTAATGTTGAATGGTAAGTCTACTTCTCGCTTTGTTTGACACTCCGTTTCAGTCTCAGATTCAGAATCCATTGTGTTGAGTGCATCCAAGTAATTATCAGTCTCACTCATCACTTCATTATTGCGATCCACAGCAGAAATAGACTCAGCTACTCTTGTCACATCAAAAACGACATCAGATTGCTCCTCATTCTCAAATGTTGCAACAGATTCAACTATCTTTGAAAGGCTAATAGTCGTTGGCACAAGCTTTGATGTCAGACCTTGATCGATGAGAGCATCATCACTTTTGCACATGGCAGGTTCCACAATCTCTTTTTTCTCACTACATGAAACAGAGAACAATCTTAAGCTATCAAGGTCTTCTAGTGGCTCAGGAGGCAGATCATGGTTTCCAATTGCTTCAGGTTGTTCGTGTTGAAACAATGCATTGTTACCACAAGAACTTGTAGATGCTGATAATTCAATTTGTTCTTTATTATCACATCCACTGGTTGAAGTTATGCTAGAATCACATTTTCCTGACCAGACTTTTGAATCGATTGAAACATGTAGGTTTGTAAGTTCAGATTTGGATCTCCTCATAGGGGTACACTTATTCCTATCAGTATCCACAACAGGAAATTGCATTCTGAAAAAAAAAAAGTTCATTTTCCACATAGTAAATATCTCAGAGTAATATTAAGTTAAAATAGGCATTGGAAGGAGTTCATCAGCTGATTGGTCGCTTAAATTGAAGAAAAATTAAATACCTATCACTGCTGTATTGTCTACAATTCGAACTCACTTGTGATACACTTCCACTTCTATGCTGCAATAATTTCTTCTGCAAATTAGTAACAAACAACATGCTTTTCCATAATATGTTCAAACAGTAAATAATATCAACATTTTAGAACGCATGGAAAAGGCTCAATAAATTCCTAATGTACACCAAGCAGCTAAAGAAGGAGAGCATACAACTGAAAGGGCAATTTATAAGATGAGAAGCAGAAAATATTGTCTATCCAAGATAAATCGAAGTTTGCCAATGATAATATATCCTCCCACTCACCAATCATATATGTAATATACTTGTACACATGCGCGCGCGAGTGTGTGCAAATAAGCATGTTTTTCAAGAACAGCTCCGACCTATTCCCTGATCCTACTGAATTAATTTCACATTTTAACCTTCCCAGAATGAATGACTGGTGAAATCATGCTAGGTGATATTGTCAACCATACCTTCCTTTTAAGAATTTTCATCTCCTTTTGAAACGGTTCTACATTCAAGAGTACATAGGAGTTGGCCCACACAGTTCTGAAATAAGATGGATCTGAATACCTTCTTAAACAGGCTCCAGATCCAGCAGGATCAAACCTGACACATAAATCAGTCATTGTATTGTTAATTTATTATTACCAAAAGCTAAAAAACCAATCACAAGTAGGCAAAAAGATGAAATTTACCTGTCCAGCAAGGATAAACGCGGAAGTTCTCGACATTCCTCATAGGAATCTAACATGAATCTAGGCATGTCAATGTGGCTTAGGTGATTTTGTTCAATCTTAATCTTGGGGTGCCAATCAGAACCTGTAAAGCAGTTGTAATCAATTGTTAATATTTATACTTTGAGATGCTTGGTCTCTGCCTTCAATATAAAATACCACAAAGTTTTTTCTAAATTTTGTTTAAAAAATAGCAAAAAAATGAACGAAAATTTCTGAATTGTGACTTAGATCATAGCTTCTGATACACAATACTTGATGAAAAAATTCATAATGACAAACCTTGTAAAGAATAAGTAAGCATGAAAGTTTGTTGGGTAAAATTTACAATGTAGTCACATCCAGGACTAAAAACAAATGACAAGGAGCTATTCCCTGGCTGTAAATCATTAGTTGAGGGGACTAATTTTTATACAGAAAATCTCAAACAAAAAAAGAAAGTTGAGAAACTGCAGACCGACCTGTTGTGTATGCAAAATGGACATGACCACTTTGACCTGCAATTATTTTCTCTATAGGAGGTAGAGCGGTTTCAATGTTTCTGATACGAGTCAACATTTTGTCACTTCTGGCAGCCGTTAGTGTCATTTGGTCATGTAAATCTTGGAATATTTCTGAAGCAAACCTAAAAGAATAGCAGAAAATAGTTAGGTAAAAATACAGAACATCATGTATCACGGAAAATAAAAAAGTGTGCAAACAAACAAATCGCAATGATGTCCAAGGGAGCAAACAGAGTTTGCCTAGCAAGTGTGTAGGATACGCTGCAAAAACACCTCCATTCTACCACAGGCTCAGTAATTTAGAACCATATATCAAAGAACTATACAAGAGTAGAACGACATGAACCTACACAAGCATCGTTATGCACCAAACATCAAACTGGTCGGCCTATTTGTCAAACGGGACAATTCCAAAAGCACAAAGGAAGCATATCCAGCCACGCTCAAGAGCTCGCTGCGCACAAAATTTAACCTTTCACTTCCAGTCCAAATTCACATTAAGATCATTTGAATGGATCAGTTTATTAAACATCAAACTTGTGGTATACTCGGTTAGACTCTAAGCACATGACATGAAGATTTCATTCACATATTTGCCGCCTTCTCTCCCCGTTCACATTCAACCTTCTACTACCGTTCGCAAACCAAAATTGCATCTTTCACCACAAAATCAACAAAAAAAAGTTCTGACATTCAATAACTTCTTAAACTGGCAACCTCAAAATAAATAAACAAATCAATCAATCAAAACACCTCCAACCAAAAAGAGAGAGCTCACAATGTCACCACGAAAAATTTATTAAAACAAAAAAAGATGAAGAAGAAGAAGAAGAAAAAGGAACGGAGACGAGGGAACTCACTCGGTAAGGTTACCGAGCTGCCGCAAGATCCCGACCAGGCCAGAGACGGCGACTCCGTCAAGGAGCGCCTTGGGGTCG
>JAVDBV010044132.1:0-15213 GCA_032619315.1 Piper longum
CGCCGCGACCTGGGTGCCCCAGGCGAGGGGAGCGGCCGGGGGCGGTGACGCCGGGGAGGGCGTGGGCATGGCGCGGTCGCGGGCGGGGTCACGAGGGGGCGCGGCGGTTCGCGGTCGCGGGCGGGGTCACGAGGGGGCGCGGCGGTTTAGGCGGAGGGGCGACGACCCGGGCGAGGGCACGGTGACGACGGCGATGGTGAGGTCGAGACGACCTGGGCGGCGGTCCGAGCGGGGGCGGCGACTAGGGCCGGGGCGCGACAGGAGGCGGCGTAGAAGTGCGGGCGGGGGAGCGACGACGCAGCCGTGCCACGGCGACCCCGGCTGCGAGAGAGGAGGGTGCGGGGGCGGGTGCCGGCGGGGAGCACGTCGACGGCGGCGGCGCGGGCGGCGGCGGCGGAGCGACGGAAGTGTGGAGGGGGAGGTTTTTTTAGAAAAATAGATCTAGACCGTCAGATTAAATTCTACGGTCTAGATCTGGCGACTGCAGTAAAAAATTCTTACGGTCGCCCGAGGCTATCCAATCCAATATATATATATATATATATATATATATATATATATATAACATCCTGATACGCGAGCGTCGCACTCCCTTTTCAAAATTCCAATTTCACCCCTCCAAATTTCCAATCCCATCGACCGCTGCCGGGGCCATGGCCGGGAGTTGCGGCGCCGGCGCCGGCTCCGACTTCCGCCTGCCGGACGAGATCCTGGCTGTGATCCCGACCGATCCGTACGACCAGCTAGACTTGGCCCGCAAGATCACCTCCATGGCCATCGCCGCCCGCGTCTCGAAGCTCGAGCTCGAGAACGGCCGCCTCGCCAAGAGACTCGCCGATAAGGATCGCGCCATAGCCGACCTTGAGAATCGACTCGCCGAGTCCGACGCCCGCCTCCGCGATGTCCTCGATGAGAATGTGAGCTCTTTCACTCCTAGTCGGTCTCCTAATATAATTATATACTGACATCAACATCTCTTTCTTTTACGGTTTTGAACGGTTAAATACGCTTTTATTTTTCGAAGGCGGACATGAATTCTTTCGCCCAAAAAGCTTCAATATTTGTTTGTGGTTAATTGACATTTTTGCTTATGAATTGTATGTATGAAGACCAAGTTATCAAGAGAGCGCGATGGCATGACCAGCACAATAAAGAAGTTGGGCCGTGATTTGGCAAAGGTGATGATTCGCAACTTTCTGAATTGTTTACTGTGGACATTGAATTTTAAGTTTGGTTTCTATCCCTAGTTCTAAATTTATTCTGCCAAAACACGCTTTCATATGTATGTATAACCCAGCGTTACCTCTAACTGACTGCTTGCTTTCCATAAATGAATATATACAAATTTACTGTTGATAGTGATTGTGTCTTATAAATTTTCGCATTGGCCTTCTACATGGTTTTTCAATTTTGGAGTCCCCATCTTCGCGAGTTGATGATTCTTAACTTTCTTTCTTTTTTCAGGATTCATCACTTCGTTCTTGACATACTTTTGTTATTCACAAATGCACCATTTTTTCCATGTTGCGGAAGTCAGAATTTCGGAGATCATAGTAGCTCCTCATTTGCATATCCGCATTTTTCTAACATGTCAGCTTGTAGGTGGTGTATTGCTCGCAAGCATGATAATAGTTATATTGAATCATGTTTACTTTTTGATGGAGTCATTTACTTTTATCATCTATTTTTTTGTGAAAGTATTTGTTGACAATTGATTAGGTTATGCTAAACTGTGTTATAGAGTGTTTTCCATAGTCACTGTTGTAGAATGCAGAGTTTAGTAATGCTAGTGCAATTTACGTCAAGCATTCAGTCATCAAACGTCTTTTGCAATCGTTCTATGTTGAAAGAACTGATATTCTTTTTTCCTTGACAGCTGGAGGCATTTAAAAGGCAACTGGTGCAGTCACTCAACGATGATTGTTCATCTGTACGTAAAACAATAGCTTTCTCTCTGTCTTCCTTCCTAGTTTCAATGCTTATCCTTAGATTATCGCACGGTTCTTAAACATGCCAATATGCTGTATTTGTGGGTCGTCTCATGATCTTTGTTGAGCTGAGGTCGTAACATAGCAATCCAAATGTGTTATGTAATTTGAAAAGAAAAAAAAAATAAGAAAGGCTTCAGAAACCACGTGTGTATCTCCTCTTGTTGAGATCTTTATTTTGATCCTCATTTTGGGAGAGCTAGGCATCCTACCAAAATGAAGGCCTCCTACCAATGTTTCTTTGTAATAATCCAAAGTTGTAAACCATGCGCTAACAAGGATCTGAATGGGTAAACAAAAAATCCACAAAATTTTAGGTATAGTTTTGGTCATCAATCAAGGTAACTCTGGTTAGGATGGGTGAGAATGTAGAGGATAGGAGAGGATTCTTCATAAAAGAGGAATGTTAAGAGGAGTACAGTGTGAAATGATTGCTTTTACATTCTTGTGATATCAAGAGCAGTCAACAAAGGGCATGTAAAATTTTTTATGTTTATCAGCATTGTTTTCATGTCTTTCCAAATTATTAAAAAAGCATTGTTAAATGATTGCTGATTGAGAATGTTATTAACTTTGCTAGTTAAAATCCCACTTCCGGTGCAAAGACAGTGTTACAAAATTGATGTGGAATTCCAATTTGTAACAATCAGTGGAATAATAATGACAAAGACAAACATAAAATAAGCACGGTGAACATACAGATTAACATAGAAAATCCTCCTTCTGTCGAGGATCAAAAAACCATGGGACACATGATTAAAAGCTTCCACTATATTTAAAGAGATTACAATCTCTTACCTTGCCACCAAAACCCAATACAATGAGATTACAAAGGATCCATAACCCAAAACCTTCTCCCAACAAAGAACAAAGGTCTCCCCATTTACCCAATCTCATAAACTATGGTTACAATGAAGAACAACAAAGAAGAAAGCCAAAATAACTTAAAAGTCATGCAAAACCGTCCAAATCCACTCAACGCGGTTTTGCCCACGTCCCCGCGCTTGGGTGCTGATGTCCTGATCAGGTACATGTTCGCCCAAAACACCCAAACGCTTGGGCTCTTGCCATCCCGGCACCCAAGTATTCAGCTTCGGTTCCCCGTATCGTCATCTCTTCTTCTTCTTCTTATTTCTTTTCCTCCGACTATCTACACCATATCCGATGAGTTCTCTGATAATCCCCGGCACTGATAGGACTACACCTACAACAATCTCTTACTTGGAGACCTATTGTAAACTTTGTAATCTCTTACCTCAGTGTCTCAAGCCTTCCATTGATTATGTCTTGTCCAATCCATCACATGTAATGTAAATGCACCAAATATAAGCAAAAGCTCAACTTTTGTCCATCCACTGATTTTGTCAACTTATCAGTCGGATTCTTACCTAAATCTTCACCAATTTCAATTGACCATCCTCCAACAAGGATTGAATGAAATGGTACCTCAAGTAAATACGCTTAGTCTGTGAATGAGGTGTCAAGTTCTTAACAAGATGAATTGCACTTTAACTATCACTTTATAAACTGCAAACAACTCCATCAAAACTCAATTCACTCATCAATTGCTTCAAAAAATAAATTCCTTATCTGCTTCAGTAGCACAACCGCATACTTAGCTTTTGTCGAAGATAAAGCAACAATTTTCTATAGTTTGAAACTCAGCTCACAACTGTTCCACCTACACTAAAAACATATCTTGCTATTATCTCTATCACCACCCTAGTCTGAGTCCATATAATCTCACACATCAATGTTAAATACCTTTCAAATATCTTAACATCCACTCTACAGCTTGCCAATGTTCTTTCCTGACAACTCCTACTACATGTATAATATTGGTCTAACACTAAACTCCTACTACATGTGTAATACTTGAAATAAATCTAAGACAACTCCTACTACATGTGTAATGTCTGGCCTAGTACTCACCAAACTATACATGAGACTCCCAATGACTGAAGAATATAACACATTCTCCATGTCCTTTTCTTCATCTGTCTTAGCACCAAACTCTTTTGACAATTTAAAGTGTCCACCTAGAGCTGTAGTCACTGGTTTAGCATTGGCCATGTTGAATCTTTTCAATACCTTTTCTACATGCCCCTCTTTAGATAACCACAATTTCATGTTCTTCCTATCTTGGGTAATCTGCATTCTAAGAAGTTTCTTTGCCTTCCCTAAGTCTTTCATAGAAAACTTCCCAGCCAACTCTTTTAAGCCGTTGATTTTTTTCATGTATGAACCTGCCACAAGTATGTTATTTACGTATAAAGTGAGAATAAGAAAATCACCATCCTCATTCCTCAATAGATGCACACAATAATCAGCATTACTCCTAGCAAATATAGTTTCCAACATAAAATTGTCAAATTTCAAATACCATTGCTTCAATGCTTATTTCAGTCCATACAAACTTTTCTTAAGTTGACATACCAAATTTTCCTTCCCCTTGACCTCAAATACCTCCTGGTGTTGCATATAAATCTCCTCCAAATCACTATGAAGGAAAGTAGTCTTCACATCAAGCTACTCTAAATGCAAATCTTTTATAGCCACAATACTCAATATTATCCTGATAGAAGTCAATTTGACAACATGGGCAAAATTTCATTAAAATCAATACTCTTTTCTTGACTGAATCCCATCACCACAAGTTGAGCCTTGAACTTATTTGTCTCATTGGCCTCATAATTCACCCTATATACCCATTTGTTCTACAAAAGTTTCCTCTTAGCTTGGGGTTGTACCAATTCCCAGGTATGATTCTGTTCTAAAAAAGACATCTCATCACCCATGACTTGCTCCCACTTTATACGAAATTCATCTACATAGCTTTTTTAAAGCACTCCGATTCTCCCGCGTCACTATACAAAATATGATGTAAAGGTAAACAAAGTTTTTGTACCAACTTCCTTACACGAGTGCTCTCAATTGAAGAACATCATCCTCGGATGAAAAACTAGAACCATCAGAATCAGTATGTGGTTTCTCATCACGTTTGGTCTCATATGAGCTTTCATATCCATTCCTCTCAGATGTAGTATCACTCTATCCTTTAGTTTATCAAGTTCCATAACGTCGTTCTCCTTAGCTTCTCCATTCTTTTCTTCTACTCGTTTATTGTACAAGCAATCCTTATTGAATATGACATTCCGATTTCATATGACATTGTTATGCTCATAATCCTAAATAAACGGTAACCATACTCATCACCTTTATGTCCAATAAAACACATTTTTGGGATTTAGAATTAAGTTTTCTCATTTCCTAATCCGCATGTATATATGCAATACAACCAAATATTTTCAAGAAATAATAATTAACTATTTTACGAGACCATACCTCCTCTAGAATACCACCATCCAAAGCACTTAGATGGATTCCTATTGATCTACAACTGGTCCCTAAAGTTGCAAAAGTAAGCCAACAAGTAGTCTCATACCTCGAGCCCTCTCCATGATGTCCCTATTCATCCTCTCAGCGGCTTCATTTTGCTGTTGTGTCCTCAGCATTGTTTTCACCCATTTGATCCCATTAGTAGAGCAATAATTATTAAACTCCTTATTGTAATACTCACCAACATTGTCAGATAATAGAGACTTCAGTTTCAACCCTGTTTTATTTTCAACAAAAACCTTTCATACCTTGAAAATTGCAAAGACATCATATTTTTGTTTGAGGGTATAAATCTCTCTTCCTACTCGAATCATCTATGAAGGTCATAAAATAAGATTTACCACCAAAAGATTTTACAGAAGATAGACCCCAAACATTTGTATAAACCAATTCCAATCTTTCATATTTCTTCTCGTTACCATTTTTCATAAAGCTAATTTTTTTCTTACCAAACACAGTTCTCACAGAAATTAAAGCTAGCATCTTTCATACCTGTTAGAGTATCTCTGGATTTAAAAATTCTCATGCCATTCTCACTCAAGTGACCAAGCATGCGATGCCACAATGCTACTTTCTCATTCTTTTTAGTTGCTAAAGAAACAACATGATCAACATGTGTAAAGAGTAGATATAAAGTTCCAACTCTCTCACCCTTCATCATTACCGTTGCTCATTTACTAATTTTCTATTGATTTTTCTCGAATGACACCTTATAGCTCACGTTGTCCAAGTTGCTAATAGGTATAAGATTCTTTTTCACCTATGATACGTGTCTCACCTTTTGTAGAAACAGCTTCCCTCCATTCTGCAACTTTAACTAAATTGTCCCCTTACCAAGAATTACCAACGGTCACATGCCCCAAATCACCTTGAACATAATTAACAAACCATTCCTTGTTAACAAGCCAATGAAATGAAGCCCCGAAATCCACAAACCATAATTTAAATTTCAAATCTGTATAAGCAGACAAACACAAGTCATCATACTTTTTACTAGGATTCACGACATTTGCTCTATTTTTTCCTCGGTTTGGACAATTTTTCTTCACGTCCTTCATTATTGCAAATCCAATGCAATATTTTATTTTTGAATTTCCCCTTAGAGTTTGACTTGCCCCTTTCCTTTGATGACTACCTAGTCTGACTTCTGCCTTTTTTTATCGTTTGCTAATATCAACCGATAAAGTATTACTTTTTGATGTTTCACCACCATTGCCAAGGCTTTTATTCATTAGTTCATTATTCAAGATTGTATTAATTTCATCATCAGACTTTAGAGCCTTCTTGGATGCATTGTAATTGTCAAAACAATATTATTCTAATTATTTGGTAATGAACATAAGAATATCAAAACTCTAATCATCAGTAAATGTGGCATCTAATGATTCAAGTTGTGCCCTAATAGTGTTAAATTCATTCAAATGATTTGCAACAGAAAAATCATCAGGTATCTACAAAGTAATCAAATTTTTCAACAAAAAAAGTCTATTAGAAGTAGATTGTTTCTCATAATACCTAGCTAATGCTGACATTATGCTTGAAGTGGTATTTCTCCTTAGACATGTTGAAGGCAACCCACTTTGTTAAACACACTCGGATCTGTGCCAAAACTTTCCTATCCAACCATGCCCACTCCTCATCTGGCATCTTTTCTGTCTTTTTTCTTGTAAGTGGCAAATATAGGGATCCTTTCGATACAAATTATCCTCCATTTGCATTTTCCACCACTAGAAATTATTTCCATCGAACTTTTTAATTTTTCCCTTCTCGTCTTCTCCTATATTTCTCACTCAAAATCAACATTGATCTGAGCGAAACATCGACCCAACCAGGTTTTGATACCAATTATTGTGCCCCCAAAAGGGACTTGAAACAGGAATAATGGGTTTTCTTAATTTAGAAGCTAGCTTAGGGAATAAAGTTTTTTCATTAGCTTATATATAAGTCACCAGTTATCCACAAAACTGATGTGGGATTAACTCAATAATTTTCCTTTTTACACATTAGAGCATCCGAATCATCTCCCCCTCGACTCCAATTCGGGCTATTTGATCTACCCAAACCATCCTCCCTCACACATGTTGCGGACATGTTACACAGTGAGGTTCCTGGACTATAATTTAGAGTATCTGACTTACCATGAGGCAAGCCGGGGCAACACCAAAGCTCAGATACTAGATGGTACTAGAGGAATATAGTTATTTGAAGAGAACTTGAGGAAGCGCTCATAGAAGCATGGATATGTATACCCCTTTAATTGTATATTATAATGACAGAAGATTTATCAATGTCGAAATGCTTTGCAACATACTGAAGTGAGAATTACATTGTGAAAGTTCACTTAATAACTCCAAATTACTTAAATATGAAATCTTGTTGTGGTCTTCAAGAGTAGCTTCGCTTGTTTTGGATCTTCTCGAGTTTTTTTTGTTGGCAAATAAAGACAAAAATAATGCCTTTTTATGCAGGTCGAGACAGTTGATATTGGAACCATTGACCAATCAGGGGCCAAATCATCGACAATTGAAGGTACAAAGTTAAATACTGGACATTCAATCTCTTCTTCACTTATGACAAAATACTTGGTCTATATCATTGAGGATGCCTTGTCTCTTGTAACTGATTTTATAATTTTTGCTACCTATCTTCACGTGAAGGTCTAAATGGGAGTACGACATCAAGTTACAGTGGTGGATCCATGAGTGTTGCAGCTCAAGATAGTAAGTGCTATACTTTTGTGCATCTTTGATTGTGTCCTAGATTCGTATTCTACTAAACTGATAGTAAGTCTGTTTGCTTATTGGCAGCTTCAAAGCATAAGTTTTTATTAACTCCATATATTTCCCCGAGATTGACTCCTACTGCAACACCAAAGGTGACATCAACCAGTGGCTCCCCCAGAGGATATTCAACTGTATTGTCACCAAGAAGTGTCTCTGGATCTACATCACCTACAAAATCCCATTTAGAATATCGAAGTACTTTGCCATCATGGTACCCTCCGAGTGCGAAGTCTTCAGCTCCCACGTCTCCACCACACGGACGTCCTGTTGCAGGTAGAGCCTATGGCTTAGCTATCAACATTTCAGAATTAGTTTTTTTTTTATTTATTAATGGAAAAAAACATTTCAGAATTGGTTTACCTTCATACATTTTCATTCTCTTGCCTTAAATTTGTATGTGGTGGCTCATCAACACGAATGCTCACATTACTTCCCTTTTCCTCCACTTGGATTTCAGGCCGCTCTAGGATTGATGGAAAGGAGTTCTTCCGTCAAGCTAGGTGAGCAATAATGTCCTTATTTCTCGGGAAAACTTGGCCACTACATAAGTTGGAGTTTAATTGATGGCTGATATCAATTTTGCTGATAATCTCATATAATTTCAGGAGTCGACTTTCATATGAACAGTTTGGTGCTTTCCTCGCAAACATTAAGGAGCTCAATGCTCACAAACAGTCACGTGAGGTATATGGCAGTGACAATTTAAACTGAAATCAGCTAATCACCATAAGCTTTTTCTTGCAAATTTGGACGGAAAACATCTCTTTCTTGCCATGCTGACAATGACGAGTTTTCTTCGGCGTAGGAAACTTTGAGGAAAGCCGAAGAGATATTTGGCACCGACAACAAGGATCTTTACCTATCCTTCCAGGGGTTACTGAATCGTAACATATCCTAGCATAATCTAGCAACAACGTTGTCTTATCGAATTTCAGGTCTCTTTTTACCATGTGAGAAGATTGTACTATCCTTTGTTTCTAACTGACCAAAAATTCAATTTTATTCAGCTTGGTCTTTGAAAAAAGTATTAATCTTGTTGCTGCTGCTAAGTGTAAAGAAATTGTGATATAATTAGTGGGAAGCTTCAAAATTAATCATTATTAATTTGTGATAGTTATTCCGTAGGTATGATGGCTGGGTAATCTTTGACGCCTAGTAGATCAATTTATATGCTCATTTTTTCCACGTCCGACTAGAGTTAAATTTTATTGTGCGGCTTTCAAGTTATTGTTTATGGTGAAACTTCCAACCATTTCATGTAATGTAATGTGAATTTTGATCTAAACGCTCGTTTGCGTTAGTCTATGTTTTCAGAAGAATGAAATTTATGCTTCAAAGTGATGAATGATGTTTCTTCGGTTGGACCTCTGTTTGACATGTTCGTTGTGATTTATGTCGTTTGTTGTTCGGGTGCGAACAAGATCAATGGCGGCTACATATTAAAGCCTGAAAATCAATATAAATTATAACTAAATTATTTCACCGTCACAACATTGCTGCGGCTTCTCGTCGCTGTTAATCAATCTCGTAGATACCATGATAATCAACTTTAGGCGGATTCCACATTCCATGGTGTTGTCAATGGCTAAATTTATGTTGGCAGGTTTACAATTTGCAGACTATATCACTAAAAAGAAAAAAAAAACAAATACTACAGGTGCTCGCTTCGTCATACTAACCCAAAATTCCAACGAGACTGCAAGCCTCCGCTCCGGTTGCTGAACAACAGCCAGAAAATGCAACAATATACACATGAAGCAATATGGCACAACGCAACCAACCACATTCTAGCAGTTTAAAACAATATTCTAGCAATAGCTCTGCAAAATAAACTCATTTTATTGCTATTTCCGGTCCCCTTCCAAACTAAAGCATTGTTTGAGCCAGAGAAGCGGGTAATAACGAAATCCAGCTAGCTTCTCAAAGGAAGCTGACAAATTACGAACAAATAATAATGGAAAGGAAATTTATACACACATGAGATAGGAGCTGCAGTTTATATTAAAGTCATCCACTTAACATCGATAAATGAAGACAAAAGGAAACTGCAAAAAAAAAAAAAACAAAAAAACAAAACAAAAAGAACAAAGAAAACGTAGTAAACATGGATTACACTTTCGTTTATAATTGCTCTTTTGTCCAGTAGGAAATGGCACGCTGGTCAGACACAAATTATCATTTTGCACCTATAATGGCTGGCTCCTAAGATCGGGCTAAAGCTGCAGTTTTCCACATTGTCCATTCCTTAATTGTATTCAACTGCTAGACTATACAACAAAGTAATATTGTAAGCTAAAATTTTCAAATATATGCAATTCCGACTTCGAAGGATGAGCTGCAAGTATTTGTGACAAAAACATTCTTGAACAATTGAGAATTGTCTTAAGAAATATAGATATGAACAACTTGAACCTGTCATTATGTTCTGAACAAAGCCTCACCCATTGCAGACGGAGAATCAGTCAAGGTGAAGGCTGATGGCAATAAATGAAAGTAAAAAACTGCGAAGATCAACTCATAAACAAGAGAACAAAGGGAAGTACATTACAGGACAAAGAAAACGACATCACGGACCGAGAAGGCAATATATAACAACAGGCCAACACTAAGTGTCAATCTTTGCCTTCTGAATGATTACCTGAAAATTTTGATCCCAAAAACATAATGATGATACTCCAACTGCTGCTCTCTCCAGAAATCTTGACATAGAGCACAATGTTCCATTACAAGCTTTCATATGAAGTGTCTCTCTGTTTACAATAATTGAAATAATTTCCTCTGGTTGTATCTCTAATTGAGGTAATGTCCTCTGGTTGTATTCGGAAGGCTCAAGTTGGCACTTTCTTTCTTTCTTTTTTTTCTTTTTTTTTCTTCTCTCTCTCTCTCTCTCTCTCTCTCTCTCTTCTCCCTGTTTCTGATTCACAACTACTATTGAGAAATCATTGGAACGAGCAACTGCACTCTCTCCTTTGAAAACAACACATAATAGAGCAGCATTCTAAAAACAGTAGTAGACCAATTAAAGCTTGTAAATTTTTTTTTTAAAAAAAAGCCATTTAGCTACAAGTGGAGGCGACGAAGATAAATTATGAATGCGAGATGCAACAGTAAACCATTTACAAGAAGGTGATTAATAATTAATCAGAGAAAAGTTGTCAAACTAAGGTTTCATGATCAAGAAAAGACTCGGCTACGAAGTATGAATTCACATAGAAAGCCAGACAAAAAAGGCTCCAAATCAGAGTTCTATCATATGAGCTATTACCAATAGAAGAAGAAACCCACCACCATATATGTTTGTCAGAGGACTCCCACAAACTGAGGAGCTATTGATGGAGGGATCGCTCCAGAACCAACTTCAATCGCCGAGACAACGCATCGAACTCCAACGCTCGCTGCTCTCTCCACCGACCGCCAAGATCGTTCGAAGTCGATGGCGCCGACGACGACGACGAAGGCGCAGTATCAACGTCAAGAGCCGCCTTGACCTCCTCGAGCGCTCCATTGAAAACGTCCATCACAGCCCTCGCTACCATACCTCCGAGCCCACCGGACGACAAAGACCCAATCTTTTCCTTTTTCCGATCCCACTGTCTTACCTCCGACGGCGGAGGAGGAGAAGAAGAAGAACCCGGGTTTTCCTCCTCCTCCTCCTCCTCTTTGACTGGCTCCGCCCGGCGGTGCTGCGCGGAGGGCGGGCGGGCGGGGTTGGCTTGGAGGGTCCGATGGCGATGGAGGATGGGGGCGGAGAAAGGGGAGGAGGCGGCGAAGGAAGGGTGCCAGAGCTGCTTGGAGAGGTGGAAGAGGGATCGGTCGTGGGGGGTGAGGTGGGCGGAGTTGAGGCCGCGGGAGAGGCGGGCGGAGAGGGCGTGGAACTTCTTGCGGAGGCGGCGGAGCTTCTCGGAGAGCTGGGCCTTGGTGTAGGGGTGGGCGGTGGTGGTGGAGAAGCGGTCGTAGAAGCGGGAGAGGTCGCGGGGGAAGGAGAGGCCGTCGGCGGCGGAGTCGAGGAGACCCTGCAGCAGGCGGGTCTCGTCCGCCTCCGGCCAGATGCGTTGGAACTTGAAGGGAGGATTGTTGGGGGGCGGCGGCGGCTGCTGCAGCGGTATCTGTTGTAGTAACACTTGTTGATGTTGTTGATGATGAGAAGGTGGTGGAGGAGGAGGGGGAGGAAGAGGAGAGCGGGTGTGCTTGCGTTTGATGGGGAGCTTGTTGGGTAAGAGAGGGAAGGTGGGCGGGTCAGCCATGATCGATGGATGGATGGGATCGGGGAGGTCGAGACCTGGGTATGTGTCACCCTAGACTCCTCCCTAACTACTTGCTCGTGTAAACGCTTAATTCCGTTTTAATTCAATTAAACTCAGCCGTTTAGGCCGTGAAGAATGACCATGATCTACCACGTATAATTTTTGAACGGTGAGACCCACTAATAAGTAAAATAATCTATTCTATAAGATGTTGCTCTCGTATAAACAAGGCTCTAAAATAATTTATTATAAATATTCTACTCAAAATATTAATAGGATAGCTCGAGTTATAGGCATGACACGGGCCAAAATTTAAATCAAATACAGCTTAAAACCTCATTACTTACAATGGATTCGTTGACTTAAAAAATTTAATAATTTCTCTTACACATCGACTTGCTTGCTGAAGCGATATATTATGTTATCTAAAGCATTTCCTTTTTTTCAACACAAATCTTATAGATTTCCAATATGCACGATGTTTACGATGATATTATGAAAAATAAAACTAGATCTGATCTGGTTTCCTTCATGGTTGACGAAAATAGAAATCATCAAAAAGATCCAAAGTTGATGAGTCACATTAAACGACTGAAATTCAGGAGTTCTAATAGAAAGGAAGATCTGAGCTAGGATTATGTAAACAATATTTTGATATGTATAATAACATTGTTGAGAAAGATAAGATTTCCCAGGCATGAGGTGAGCACCTTGTTTCCCAAGCGATGTGCGCAAGCAATTACAATTAACACATTATTATGCATACACCAAATCGTTATCCCCGTCGTCTTCTTGTTCAAGTTTCCATATTCCTCTCTCCTTCTTTCCCATTTTTCGATATACTAATCCGTGGTTGCAGGCGACAATATTGTTATTAATTTGTTTTTGATAACTTCGAAGTCAAATTAGCAGGTGAAGCCCGGCTATAAATAAATGCCGGCACATACATACATCTATCGGCGACAATCACGAGCACTGAAACTCGGCCGTTTCACAAACTTTTGGTTGCACCTCGGTTTGGAGAAGGTAAAAGTTCGATACTGGGGGTGCAACTCTGGCCATGGAGACCATCGGATTAGCGCCTGAGTATGGTTACGTGATTGCTGCTCTGCTCACTTATGTTTTCTTCAACTTTTGGATGGCCTTCCAAGTGGGGAAAGCCCGTAAACTGTACCATTCCTCTTCTCTTCTATATCATATTTGTGTTCTCTCTTCTACAATTTTGAAGTTTTTTTTTCTTTTTTTAATGTATACATATAAACTCTAGGTACAATGTTCCCTACCCAACCCTTTACGCTTCTGAATCCGAGAACAAGAACGGCAAGCTCTTCAACTGTGTGCAGGTTAATTAAGCCCTTCTTTTATAGGTTGGATTGATGAGGACAACATTAGAAAACATTGAAATATGCATGAGTTGTTAATAGCTAATAGACTGTCGATGAATTTGTGATTTGGGCAGAGGGGGCATCAAAACTCGTTGGAGGTGATGCCAATATTCTTGGTCTTCCTATTGCTGGGTGGTCTCAAACATCCCCGTCTATCTGCGCTATTCGGTGTTTTCTATGTGCTGGGCAGGTACTTCTACTTTAAGGGCTACGCCAGTGGAGATCCCAAGAACCGGCTCAAGCTTGGGTACGAAAAATTTCCCCATCACTCCGACTTTTTTCTAATGTTTGTGGACGCGCCTGTTGATTTGTGGAATTTCTCTTCTCCGTTTTTTGTAGACGGATCGGGTTCCTCGCTTTGTTGGGGCTCAAAATCTGCACGATTTCTCTCGGGGTTAGTCTGATTCGTGCTGCATGAAATGGCCTCTCTTGTTCATCGTTTGACAAGCACGAGTAGAACGTATTTCCTGTTTTCAGTCAATAATAAGAAGATGGTTTCCATTCCGGGTTGTTTTTCTGTATCCACTATGTTGGTGGCTATAATAGAATCTTTTTAATACTTGTCTGATTCCAGTGATTTAGTGGACTTCAATCATTTGATTGACAGCCAAATAATTCGAGCAACAAAGCTGTGTCTAAGCCTGCGTGCAATCTCTTTGCTAAAGAAAACATATACGGTAAAAAATGAACATAATTTTGGAAGAGGTGAATCTCTTGCATACGCTTGAGCTGGAGGAGCAAGTTTACAATATCCCTCCCTTCTTTATTTATTTACGAGTCACACGGACTTGCCGAAGTCTAGCTAAATTCACCAAATTCTGAGCCTCATAATTACAAGCCACGGGGATCCATTTATCAATTTTAATCTTTCCTTTATCAAAGAAGATCACTTCTCTTGGAGAAAAAAAAAAGAAAGAAGAAGATCATTTCGCTTTGAAAAAAGAATGTCACTTCGATGGAAACGTATCCTTGAGAAAAGAAAAGGAGATCAAATTGGCTATTCATAAGTAGCAAGTACTGTGGCTTCTTTAACCCACAAAGAAATCCTGATTATATACTTAAAAATAACCTGGAATATCTCAGGTGCAGCGATGGTGCAGGCAAATAGGTGCAGCTAATAATTTTCATTTATGAACCTACCAGTTGATCACATTGATAGGCACTTCTTGCATGAGATGCGGAGGGATTAACAACTACTAGACTGTGTGTATATACGAGAGTCAATTTTTTGCGCCAAAGACAGAGAATAGATTCTGCGCCTGTATTAACCTGGGCCGTCTGATTACAAAGATAATCTAAATTTATTTGTTTATAAAAAAATTAAAAAATGATCTAGACCGTACGGACGGTCTAGATCTATTACTTTAAAAAAAATCTGTCGCCGGTAGCAGGCAGTATGCCATGGCCAGATCCG
>JAVDBV010044223.1:0-17781 GCA_032619315.1 Piper longum
ATATAAAAGAACCGTTTTCCTGCCCTTGAGGCATGAAACCTGTTCTTGCCCCTAGGCTTTTTGGACCGTCTAATTACAAGGACGACCCTCATCATTTTAAAAATATATATATAATTTAATCTGGGCCGTTAGATTACAAGGACGACTCAGATCATGGACGGCAGAGCCCCCGCGACAGCGGCGGCACCGCTCTGTTACCGGCTCCGCCCCGCCTCTCGTCGCCCAGCCCCCTCTCTCCCGTCCCGGCCTTGCCTTGGGCCCGCCCGCCCCTCCCCGCCCCGCCTCTGCCGCCCCGCCCCCATTTTTTTTTTTCTGTCGCGGCCACGGCCTCCACCCTGATCTAGCTATCACAGGCTAGATCTTCCCCCACCCGGCCAGACATAGTTGGGGGATGGCCATATCCAACCTGTTGCAGCTGGATCTGGCCAGCAGCGGCTGCGGCTAGGACCAAAAAAAAAATATCGCCCCTCCAGGGGGTGGCTAGGGGGTGGCCAAGCGGCTTGGGGTGGGTAGTTGGGCTACGACGATGGTGGCGGCGAGGGGACTGGTTGGGCAGTTCGAACACTGTAGCAGGCGGGGCGATTCGGTCACGATCGGGTGGGTATGTAGACAGGCTAATGGGTAAGGTTGGGAGATTGGACCCTAAATCAAAATCCAACGATACAATATGATATAAAAATCTATTTCTGGACCATATTAGTGGAAAACCAATCCTATATATCAAATAGAGCACACAATCATACAAATTGTAGGCCACCCACAGCCCTCCACCATCACCCCAACAGTCGCCATTAATTCCTTTAAAAAAAAAAGATAAATCCTGCTTGCCAGGGCGTCGCGCCCCTTACGCCGCTTCAAACCCGATAAACATCAGTCAATTAACTGATGCAAAAAAGACCGCCGGGGAGGCCAGGAAAGACACCATTGAAGCGAGCTTTGGGCACGTACACGCCATGGACCCCCTTATCTGCCCCTCCCCCTCTTTGCGGCTGTCGCTTATTTCCGCCAGACAGCTCCAAGAATCCAGCCAGCGGGGGAGGTTTTGTTCTCCTGGGCCGGTTCATCTCTCTCGATACTGGCCGCGATTCGGCGTGAATGCAAACAATGGTATGTGTTTGATGCTAAGTTTGAGTAAAAGCTTGATGGGTTGTGTAAATTCATTCTGTAGAAAAAAAAAAGAGTAGGTGCATATTTTATATGGTATGAGCTTAGCGCAAGAATGTTTGATTGTTTGACTTAGCTCGAGTTTGTCTCATGTCGGTCCAGACTATGCTGTTTGTATCTGTTTGCCTCCGTGAAGCAATCAAATTTTCATGTTTATTATTTTATACTTAAAATTATTTATTGTATGCTAATTAAGTAAGCAGTGGTATGTGTTTCATCTCTTCCGAGACATAGCGCGATGCGGTTCTGCAAGAATGCAAATTATTGTATGTGTTTGGTGCTTAAGTTGAGTGAACGCTTGATAGGTTGTATATATTGATTGTACAAAAACAAGGAAGTGCAGACTCTATATGGCATAAGCTTAGCTCAGGAATGTTTGATTTGACTCCATTTACCTCAAGTTTTTCTCAAGTCAGTTGTAAATGTTCTGTACATCAATTCTTTACTGATTTTAGCCCCTAAACTGTTACAATCTGGTTGCTTGAATGGAGCAATCAAATTTTCATATATATATATATATATATATATGGTCAAAAAAAGATTCATAGATAGGTATATTTTTTTTCCCCAAAATGAATGTAATGTTTTTGAGGTATGATATGATAATAGATGTAGAAAGGGGAGAGGAAATCCAGGATTATAGCAGTTGAGATTGCTGTTTCTATAGTTTAAGGTCTGCAAATCATTGTGAGGGGGATGCTCCTTGCAAGAAAATTGGAAGTTAAGCATTTACTTATTCTTTTCTTGCACGTTCATTTAGGAAACTGCCTATTTGACCTAAAAGATTTTGATTGACACCTAACTAGATTTCTTACCCTTGCTAGACTGAACAAAAACTGGTCTCTTGTGAACTTCATCCAATTGTCTAATCTTATGACTTAAATAAGCTAAACATAATTAATGGACAATAAGATTTTCATAATAAGAAATTAATTACTTCGGGACATCTACAAAATTATAGCATATAGCCTCACATCTACAAAATCATCAAGGACCTAAAGGATAACAATTTGAAGATTCCATGAAATTTAGAGACAGCTTGTATTAGAGGAGTATCAATGATATTAATAATACTGGCAAAACTGTAAATATAGGAATTGTAAGCCTACTACCATAAAATTTGGATACAACTGCTTGTGTGGTATCTCAAGGTGATGTCTACATGTATTAAAAAAAGTTACGGTTCGCGTGTTCCATTGTAATATTTGACGAAAATTATTTGTTCCTTAGATTCTACCTTTAGAAATATTTATGTTTACGTGTTATGCAGGGAATGTAGACAGTAACTGCGCATTATGCAAATGTTTATTGAGGAAAGGTTGTTGTGGACAAAGTCGAAATTGTTAAAGGTCTAAGGTGTAATGATTTTAAGATTTCATAAAGCATAAATATCCTGATCAATGGTTAATTATTAATGGCTAATGGAATTAGGTTAGTTATTTTAATGAGTTTAAACTTTTTATCTTCACTCCACATATTTGAGATTGCGTAAAATTGTCAACCTGAGATAATTAAATTTTTGACGAAACTTGTGAGCTTGAATTGTTGAACTTGGTATTAGTTTGTGTTGACCCTTGCTGTCATAGCATTTTTCGTGGTCTTAGTTTTTACTTTTAGTTTGTTTTTTCCAATAATTATGAGAATGATTCTTTTACAGTACAATGTTCATTTTTTGGGTCACAAAAGCATGAGCGATCAGTGTTTGTGACTGTTGCTGGTGATACTACAACCATACCAAGTGATTTGAATAAAGGAAAGTTCATATTTGGATCAGAGCATCCAAAATTTCCTTGCGAAGAGAAGCCAAGTGAAACAGATGGAGATATAGATGATAAAGAAGACAAGTCCGACAAACATAAAATGATACCAGTATGTGATAAATTGATAGAAGTGTTTATGGTGGACAAGCCAACAACTACTGACTGGAGAAGACTGCTGGCTTTTAGTCGAGAATGGGAAAATATCAGACCTCTTTTTTACAGGCGTTGTGAGGTCAGAGGAAATGCTGAGGAAGATCCTGAACTAAAACAAAAATTGTTTCGTCTTGCTAGGAAGCTGAAAGAGGTAAATTTTTTACGCTTTACAGTGTTCTGGGATAGATTAATGTCCTCTTAGCTTTATCATTTTTAATTGGCTTGGACAAATAGTTATTATTTGCAAACCAAAAATTAAATGCTTTGTTGGATGGCATCATTCCCTTGAAGTACAACACTAATACACACACTTTTGTTTTCTTGAGTAACAGCCACTGTGAGATCTATTAAAAGATGTTGACTAAAGCTACTTTAGTGAGTAGTAGCTGATGGTCAGTCTGTTATTAATATCAATTGTCGTGTCAATGAAACAGGCACCTTTTGTTTTTTTATATATTAGTCGATGCTATCCATTCTAGTTTTGAAATTTAGTTGGATTCCTTTCAATTAAGGTTGATGAAGATGTGCAAAGGCATAACAAACTTCTTGAAGTGATAAAAGATCCTGACTCTGACATAAGTGCAATTGTTTCAAAGCGCCGGAAAGATTTTACAAAAGAGTTCTTTGTGCATCTTCATACGGTAGCAGAATCCTATTATGACAATCCATCAGAGCAAAATGGTGAGACAAAAAAAAAAACAAATCATTATGAATTGAAGTATTGATGCTTTTTTGTCAGCAATCATCTAATGATGCATCTCCAGTAATTTAGGAAGGTATATGAAAATCATGATGCTAAAGTTTCATCTGATTTCCCCTTAGTGGGCCTATGGCATGATGTATTCTGGCATTAAGAACCTGTGACTTTGTTGCTGCATAAATTTGCCTCTGGATGTGGGAGGAACTGATATAATGTTACCAAATCCATGCCACTGTTGTAGCATAACTAGGATAAGATGATGTTGCTGTTGTTGCTGATGATTTATTTCTGATTTTATCTAATGCTTACCTTGTTTATAATTTGTTTAGCCTGTGATTAGTCATATGAACATTGCGCATTTCTTCATTTACACTAGCTTTGGCAAAGCTGGGGAATATTTGCTTGGCTGCTGTTCAATCTTATGACACTGCTTCTGAAAGTATTGAGGCTCTGAATGCTGCTGAGCTAAAATTCCAAGACATTATAAATTCTCCAACACTTGACGTTGCTTGCAAAAAGATTGACACTTTGGCAGAGAAGAAAGAACTTGATTCTGCCCTGGTTTTGATGCTTACCAAGGCTTGGTCTGCAGCGAAAGAATCAAATATGATGAAGGACGAGGTACGCCACTAGATCTAGACAAGGGTAATATTGTATTTGACTGAATGTTCTTTTAGCACTGTCTGGACATTCTATGATCATTAGAGGTGTATGTTTTTTCCCCCTGAAAAATATAGGTGAAAGATATCTTGTATCACTTGTACATGAGTGCCAGAGGAAACCTTCAGAGACTCATGCCAAAAGAGATTCAGATACTTAAGCATCTTCTCACTATTGATGATCCTAAGGAACAATTATCTGCTCTAAGTGATGCATTTACTCCCGGTGTTGAACTTGAAGGAAAGGACGTTGACAGTTTGTATACGTAAGTTCAAATTAATTCTTTTTAATTGATTGTGGATGCTCTGTGTTTCTTTCCAGTTATCTTTTTTTGTCATTTCCTTTTGTTATTTTATAGAACTCCGGAAAAGCTTCATACCTGGATAAGGAGTGTGGTTGATGCATACCATTTTAGCAGAGAGGGGACTCTCATACGAGAGGCTAGAGATTTAATGAACCCACAAATCATGCAGAAACTAGAGGAACTGAAGAAGTTAGTTGAGAAAAATTTCATGTGATAATGTTATGATGCCTTTTAGCTAATACTTGCGGATAGAAGCTTGAATTTCGGGCAGTACATAATCATTTCTAGTGTGGTTGATAATCCCTGAAAAGATTAATCGACCCCTAAAGTGATTGAATGATGCGACGAGAGATGAAAACACAATGGGCTCTAGGTGCTGATGGAGATTGAGAACTAAATTGTTCCACAAGGAGAGATGCACAATTAGCTTTCAGTATTTGTTGTGTTATGTATGCACATTGAAAGGTGGTGGTGGAGTAAAAGGCTGATCTATATAGCTCATAATATGCTAAAATTTAGCTGTTACAGTTCCATTTTATCAATTATGGTTTTGTTGTAATACCAATTCCTGTGTGGAGAAATCATAGGGTGGGTGGCTTTCGTACATGCAGGATAATTTTGACTACTATTATATAGACCAAATTATGTGTATATCTTTTTTCCTCTTGAACCCAAAAAAGTGTTGGATATATGCATCTAAAACTAGGATATGTGGGATTACAAGTTGTTATGTTTTGATTGCCGGATACCCTTCTTGACACTACTCTCCACCACTCTTTCTTATCTTGGCATGGGACTCACAATGCATGAACATTGGATGCAATGTATGAGCATAATAATAAGGACAAAGTTATACTTATTTAAACGCAAAATTTTCTGTTTTGAAGAGTGTCGTATAATAACCCCCAAAAAAAAAAATGAAAGCTATCGCATTAAATCAATATCTACAATTTCAAGCAGAGTAACAAAAAGCTTTTACAGACATTTAAAAAACTGAGCTCTTAGAATTGAATGCATACATGTTAGTAATAGTAATAGTCAGTTCCTAAATGTTAATTAGATTTGCAATGCTAATTGTTGGGGGAGGAGAAGCTTATGCTATTAGCCCTCCCAACTTGGGGGGTTAGTGACTCTAAATACATGTTCTTCTCCGGTGTTCTCATCAACCTTCACCTCCCATTTGCTCCTCCTTCCCATTAAGGAGTAACACCTCCGAGCAATTGTTCTCTTACCACATCAATACCAACCCTAGCAACCTGCATCCCATCTCCAATGGGTAGCATGACAGTTTTGCAGCCAGATCTTTGCCATGATCCACTATTGAAGGCATTGTAGCCAACCACAACAACCCCGTCGCAGCGCCGCCCCACCTCGGCCGACCTCAGCACCCCTTCGTGGTCCTCCAGGTCGCAGTCTATGAGCACGAAATCCGCCCCTGGGTACTCAGCTAGGAGTATGGTGGAGGCATGCCGACCACGAATTCGACGAATGTTGAATAGCCGCCAACCCCCTCGTTTGATCGCCGGAGTTCCCTAGATGTGGTAGAATGCATACCACCCGGCCGCCTGTTTGCTGGGCTGCTGCCACTAGAGCTGAAGTAGTTGTACCAGCTGCGCCGTGGCATGCTTCCACCATGAGCTGCGAGTTGTTGCCTGCCGCCATTGCCGACAGGAACTCGGACAAATTGGGCTGTCTGCTTTGGTTTCCCTGCATTGATTGAGCTAATACTCAGATTCATATACGTCGAAAATGTTGGAGTCCTCTTATAAAAATGTAAAGTAAGACCGCCACAACAGACCCATTTTTTTGGTGATCTAATAAGTATTGTTTTGTTTGATAGATTATGAGAGAGAGAGAGAGAGAGAGAAAGGCTTTGAGAAAGAAAAAGAAAAGAAAAGACTTTTCTTATTATTTTTACCTGTGTTTGGTTAGAAAGAAAATAAAATTTGTAAAGTATCATTCTCACTTTCTATTATTTCTTTGTATTTTTTTTTGTAGGAAAATTGGTGGGAAAGAGTTTTTCACCCTAATAGAAAACCAATTTCCTTTCCCTATATTTTCTTACAAACCAAACAATTAATGATAAAGATTAAAAAAGTCGGACTATCCTAAATCTTTTCTAATTAGATGTTATCCAAAGCTTACAATTTTGACGGATTGGAGATAGGCTTTGGTGGCACTCTCTGTAGACCAGGGCATGGCTCCCTTTGTATGATCTCTGCACATCTTTCTTATGTATCAGTTGAGAACTCACCATTGGCTCTTCAATGCTGGTGCTTTGCTCCTCCTGAGAGAGCAGAATTGTATATACGTACTAACGTAGACACATATATTTTGTACTTTTATACTTGGAGAGAGTTGGATTTGCTTCCTACCAGCAGTGCTTCGACAAGTTGATGGATTTCGTTGATTAATTAAGCTGTTGTATAATGGTTAACAATGTCAAATCTAAGAATTGGCAGACATATATTTGACATCTATATTACTCTAGTTAATCAATCCTTAGGGGGAGTTTCATGGCAGCTTCTTGTACGTATAAACATTGTGATTAGTTATAGTTTTTTCCTGCAAATCACGGTCCAATTTCTGAACATGGAAGCAAATGCAAGTCTTCCCGGATATTCTTTTCCTAGCAGTAATGTCTTCGCAACAGAGGTTGGTTGGTCATATATTTATACATGTGTTGAGCAAGTTACGGCATCTTGTACCTCTTTCAGTGAGACAAGCCATTCATGGCCCATGTTGTTTTGGCCGACAAACATTATACAAACCACTGCATGTACTTGAATTATCAATTAAGTACGCTATTGAAGCCTTAAACATACAGAATAACTCTGCATCTATTGCTTTGCATCCTTCCAGGAAAATGACTATACTTATTATGTAAAGATTAGATAGCTTAAGAACTCATTTTTTACTCCTAAGACTCCCTTAGTCTCCCAAGTCAAACTCCATGAGTGGCTTCTTATTTGTAAGACTCCCCGAGTAGTAATAAAACTTATATAAACATCATTCTTTGTTATAGGACATTTAAAATTAATATAAATTATATATTTATAAGTTATAAGTTTTAAAAGTAGTTATATTTATTAGAATAATAATTGTAACACCTCATTTCGGCTCGAAGAACGGATGAAATTTTGATGTTATAATTTAGAAAGCTAATCGTTGGACTACCAATGTCCAAATTTTATGGAAATAGATCTCAACTTTTAAGAAAGTTTAAGATGGTAACTTTATAGAGCTTATATACAATGTGTGTTAATCATACTACCGTAAAAATGTCCTCACTCTTAAAACTCTTAATATGAATATTTCGAGTTACAAGAAAGACAATACTTTTCATATAACTAAAAGGGTGATTTTACAGATGTAATGATGACTTTAAATTATACAAAGATAATACTTTCAATGTAGTGAAAAGTTAAAATTTTTATAATGTGGATGCATGATTTGATTTTTATATTTTGTTTTAACCTTTAAATTAAGTAATTTATTCTTATCTTCCAGTAAAGTAAATACTTGATCTTGGTTATTTGTTCAATGTACGTCATAGATAAAAATTAAATATACAGAGGCATTATCATGTGTCATGGCATCAAACCCTAACACTCGGTATTTAGGCAAAATAAATCTAGTCGGGGGCGATGGCAGATATAGGCATAGTGGAAGCAGATTTGGACGGTTGTGATGGATCTCGGTAGTGGTGGCAGTGGCGGATTTAGGCAAGGCAGTTGTGGATCTGACGCAGGGTTGGCAGGGAGGTGACAACAATAGTTATGCATGTGTTTTAACTTTTTTTAAAAAAAAATTAAAATTAAATCCAAAAAACCGTGTCAAATTCGCAGCAAACTTGTTTGCCATCAAATTTTTATCACAAATCGGTATCAAATTATTGAATGGGGAAATCAAGATTTTAGACAATTTTTTAGTTGTATTTATTTTTGATAGTGACAAAACTCGGTGACAAATAAATAGAATCGCTGAAACTAAAATTTCGATGGCAAAACTTTAATGGCATTAATTTTTATCACCAAAAAATAGTGTCAAATTAGTGACAAATTATTTTGGGACAAAATATGGGTGACAAATTTTTGTTGGACTTAATGTAGTATTTTTTCCACTATATTTCGGTGACAAAACAATAACCAATTTGTTACTGACAAAGTTTTAATAACAAAAGGCTCATTTTCAACTACTTAATTCATATTCAAACTACGTCCTTGACCTATTTTTTTTAGCGAGATAACATAATTGTGGTTTTTTAGGGGATCATTTAGATGGTGCTGATTAAATCTTTTTTCATGGTTCAGACAGCCAAATGTGATATAACCAAGCAATAGGTCAGTTTCACAGCAATAGCACAAAGTACATGACAAGTGAAAATTGAAATCGATTTTATAAACCTGAAACATATTAATTCAAGCTAATCTATTATTCACTTTTTTTCTTTAATATATATAAAATTCACTCAAATATATCATTGATAAATTTAAAGATACACACGAATTAGTACGAGTATTGATTTCTGAATTGACTGTAAATCAATTAAAATGGTATAAATCAGGTAAAATCCTAAAAGCTATTCTAAAAATTCTCTAAATAATCCATTCCACACAAAATGCTATAAAATCGCGGTGTGCCGATTGCATGAGACCCGTTTGTACCAATAAAAAAATTGCGCACAACAATTATCGCAGCTGCACTAGGTTTCTATAGCCGCTGGTAAGTTAAACAAATGTATGCCTGATCACAATTTGCTTAGGCGCTATTTAATTTGTCAAAATCCTTAAGTTATAACAACAGCTATTTTAAACACAGTAAGCAAACGTAACATGCTGAACAATTTTTTTTTGTCATACCACAGGCTACATGATTACTACTAACCTATTTAGAACAATAGAGTGTCTGCTCATCAAACATAGCCATGGGGAGGCAACAACCAACAGTTCTCAGTCAAGTAAATGGAAAAGTAGGCAGCCATTCAAATGGGCATTTCTACCTTGCATTTTTATGTATACTTCTGTAGTAACTCCAATCCATGATCACTTCTTTGCGCTACACGAGTTGTGCTTACCATGAGTCTGTGGTCTCACACTTTTCAGATTATCAACAGAAGCCCTTCCCTGTATATTAAATCGAGGCGATGCTCTGTCTTGCCTCTGTGGCTGTTCTGTGGAAGGAAGTGCCCACCCTTGCGAGCCTTGCCCATTCTGCCAACTACTGCTTTCTCCCACGCCTGCAGGCCAACAATAGAAACGAGAAAGGATTCAAATCAATGTATGTACCACGTACGAAGCAACACATAGAAATGCACCCCAGAGAAAAACCAGTCAGTTAGGGGTGTTGCACAAAATGTCTTCGACTCTACATTATAGCACATATAGATATAAAATTGAGGAGATGCGCTTACCATGAGTCTGTGGTCTCACACTTTTCAGGTTATCAACAGAAGCTCTTCCCTGTATATTAAATCGAGGAGATGCTCTCTCTTGCCTCTGTGGCTGTTCTGTGGAAGGAAGTGCCCACCCTTGCGAGCCTTGCCCATTCTGCCAACTACTGCTTTCTCCCACGCCTGCAGGCCAACAATAGAAACGAGAAAGGATTCAAATCAATGTATGTACCACGTACGAAGCAACACATAGAAATGCACCCCCGAGAAAAACCAGTCAGTTAGGGGTGTTGCACAAAATGTCTTCGACTCTACATTATAGCACATATAGATATAAAATTGAGGAGATGCGCTTACCATGAGTCTGTGGTCTCACACTTTTCAGGTTATCAACAGAAGCTCTTCCCTGTATATTAAATCGAGGAGATGCTCTCTCTTGCCTCTGTGGCTGTTCTGTGGAAGGAAGTGCCCACCCTTGCGAGCCTTGCCCATTCTGCCAACTACTGCTTTCTCCCACGCCTGCAGGCCAACAATAGAAACAGGAAAGGATTCAAATCGATGTACCACATATGAAGCAACACATAGACATGCACCCCCAAGAAAATCCAGTCAGTTAGGGGTGTTGCACAAAATGTCTTCGATTCTACTTTATAGCACATATAGATATAAAAGAAAACTCACCATGATGATTCATGTTGAATCTCTCCATGCCCGGCAAGTATTTCTTTGCATTCCCTTTCCATGCTCTCTCAAAAACATCAAGTTCACCTGTCAAAAATCGAATTTCCAAACTTGTCTTTAGGATCAGTTGCAAGATAATTTGTACCAGCTATATTTATGGAATAAAAAATGTACCCTCATTCAAATTATGCAGAGTCTGCATCGTGTCAACCCTTCCATCGGTATTCAGTTTCCACGAAACAGAATGACCCTGAAAGCAAGTAATCACATAAAAATAATGACAAAAAGTCATAACACTAAATGACTTTTATGACAAACAAGTCATAAAAACATTAAATTGTAGGATAGGAATTATGCTCCAGGTTCTTCTTGGAGATTTAGAAGTTGATGTATTTTGGATAATCAGATCGGGAAACAACTTCACCCATATGCTTGTTAGGAATAGGTAAAAACTGGTATGTACTTTGCAAACTACTCCTTTCACATTGTTTTGCTATAAACATATGCAAACTACAGAACATGCAAGTCCCTGCCAAACTAATAAATGGAGCTGATCATTCTACAAACCTTATCACCAATTCCCCGAGAAATCCTATGACTTGCTATGCCGGAAGTTGAATCAGCTTCTTTGTTCTCTTCAAAGACCACCTACAATGCCAAACAATGCACAGATAAGACACCGTAGTACCTGTGAGATCCCTCAATTTAATTCTACATCTAATACCTACTGAGATAAAATCCTATTTATAAATAAGAATAGACGGTAAATCTTTAACTTAGTTAACAACTTTTAAAGAAATGGCATATCCCATTAGTTTGCACTTTGAGTTAGGCCGTTATAAATTACAAATGGTATAAGAGCCTAGTTGTTCCATATTATATGGTGGCCTGGAATATGGACGTTGGTTAGACTATGGGCCATAGGCTTGGACTAACAACAGGCAAAGTATAAGAATTTCGGGGACAAAATTTTCTAAGATGGATGGATTCTGGGGATGAAATTTATGAAGATGGATAGAATGTGAGATCTCTTAACTTAATCTCATACCTAATACCTACTAAGATAAAATCCTATTTATAAGTAAGAATGGACTATATATCTTTATTTTGGTTAACCACTTTAGAAAAAATGACTTCACCAATTAGTTTTTACTACTTTGGACTGAGTCGCTACAAATGAATTGTGAGATTCTTCAACTTAGTCCCACATCTAATACCTACTGGGATACAATTTATAAATGGGAATAGACTATAAATTTTTAACTTGGTTAGCCATTTTTTAAGAGATGACATAACCCATTAAATTGTACTTTGGACTGGGTTATTATAAATGATATCAGAGCTTCCTAATCTTTGTTAGATGGTAGGCTGGATTAGAGATATTAACTAGGATACTGGTCACGGGCTAAAAAAAGTCATGGGTTGGGGTTAACAATAGACTAAGTATAGGAATTTCAATGAAGAAATTTCCTAAGGTGGGTAAATTGTGAAATCCTTTAACTTAGTCTCACATAAAATACCTACTGGGATAAAATCTTATTTATAAATGAGAATGGACTATAGATTTTTAATTTAATTAACCACTTTTGAAGAGATAACATAACACATTATGTTATATTATGTTGCACTTTGGACTGGGTCATTATAAATTGTAATGACTTAGCTCAAAGTGCAAACTAAGGCTAAGTCATTTCTTCAAAAGTAGTTAACCAAGTTTTGAAGAAATGACTTAGCTCATTACTTTAAACTTTGGGCTGAGTCGTTACAACACCAATATGCGTATGCAATCAATAAAAAAAATAAAAAAAAAACTCACCCCATCACCTCCCATCCTCCTAGTGGTAGATGTATAATATGCTCCATTTGCTCCACCGTATGTCATAGTCGAACTTTGAAAACTAAAAGTCTGTGGATTTACTCTATTCATATTATTGTAATCCCTCTGCAACTGAGTCTGCTTGCTCCTCCTATCTACATAACAAAAATTGTAAAGATCAAACCAATAAACACATATCTACAATGTTTTCCATAATGAAGGAGGAAATCTGAATATCTAATATTGTCGAAAAACCGGTCTTATGCCACAAGAAAGCCCACTATTTTGATAAAAAGATATAAAATCCAATGTAATAGCAAATTAAAAGATACAAACTTAAGGAATCACACATAAAGATACCAAATCTTATTAGATAACACAATTGCCGATTACATTATTTAGTAAGATACAATGGCATTAGATATTACAATAAGATATACCAAAACATATAAATAGTTGTTTAATTAATGTATACCGTTATTACTTTAAATTATGAATAGTATATGTAATTACAAAATTAAATTTCCCAAATATTCTATATATAGTTGGACATGTATCCAACATAGCTTAGAGACAAGCGCTATTATATATTTCCAAATAAGTCAGCTGGAAGTATGCTACATATCTTGGCATTGGGGACTACAATTTTCGGAGCTGATATATGTATACCGAATATCGCTAATAAGCAGTCTTATGCCGCAAGAAAGTTCGAGATGTTGATAAAAAGATAAGAAATTTTATCTAATAGCAAATAAAGATATGATACACTAATAAATTACACATTAAGATCCTAGGCCTTGTCAAAAATATAATTCAGCATATATCCAATTAGATAACTTAGTCAGATACAATGACATTTGATGCATCAATTAGATAGTAACACCATATATAAAATCGTTACTTAATCAAGATGTGTTTTAAGATCTTATTTAATAGCAAATTAAGATATAATACCTTATGGAATCACACATGAAAATACCAAGTCTTAATAGATAACAAAATTCGATATTGCATACACAACAACATATAACATAGTTATTTATTCAGTATGTCTTTTGTTATTACTTCAAACTAGGAATTGTACATGTCATTGTTTTTTCGACAAATAGAAATTTTCCTTAAATACTCTAATATATCTCAGGAAATATCTCCGACATATATCCAATTAGATAACTGAAGTAAGATAAATATATAATAACATTCATTACTGCAATAAGATATACCACAACATATAGAACGGTTATTTAGTCAATATGCATTTGTTACTCCTTTTTTTATGCAATAGCACTGGAGTAAATTTCCACCATGTTCACTCTCACAAAAATAAAACCCTGAGAGTAAAACTAGAAATTTACATCTCTCAAAAATGATTAATATAAGGATAGTTTTTTATTGCCGTCTTTCACTGAAAAGACAACATTCAGAGGTTGATTGAAGTTTTGCACAGTGGATGCTTTTCCACCAGGGGAAAGAAGTCTAAGGAGAGGGAATTTTTTCAACTGATGCATGAGAGGAAAAAGCGATCATTAATTAGATTTGTTATATAAACCTTATAAAATTGGGAAGATCTTTATGAATAATCTATTAGAATTTGAATGGTTAAATTTTCTGCAATTACTCTAAAGGTTATATTCCTGTGAGGCTAAATGTGGAGAAAAAATTATTCCTTTATATAAAAATAGCATTGGAAAAAAATTTCACTACATTCATAATCACAAGAATAGACAAATAATATTTACTATAGGAGGTTTAACCCTTTAGATTCTAACAATGTATTCAAAAAGATCTCCTTTAGGATAATAGACATAACCAAAACAAATTAAAGATCTCCACTTTCTCATGTGCTCCCTTCTTATGCATTCAAAGATTATCTCCCCTTCTCAGGCTTCTCCTTTCCAAAAAATGAAGCACCCATTATGGAATTCTACAATCAAACAACGTTCATGCACTGCTCCTTTCAAACAAGACAACCATGTCAATAGTTGCCTTCTCAATGAGAGAGTATCAACGCAAAAATTTTCTCTTCCATATTAATCCCACGCACATTCAAATGTAATCATACGGATCCTAAATCCATGCCTTTAGGAATTTAGTGGAAGAAATGAATTTTGTTATTTCTCCAAACTAGAAACTATGTTCAACAGTAGTATACTGAGAGGAACTAATCATGTGAAACAACAGCTATATCCAGCATTGCAACAGTTTTTGGGTACCAGGAAAGAATTTCCTAGTAGGGGAGCTCAAAAACAGCAGCATAAGTATAAAAAAAAAGGGAAGGTATCTTTGCAATTTAACGTAATTAGGTGGTTAAGTAAATGGCTAAGCTACTGTTTTCGGACTCTCCCGAAGAACGAAAAAATATTCTAATTGGCAAAACATAGAATTAAAACTCAAATTGCGGCAAAAATATAAAAAAAAGTATTAAAAAAATGAACAAAATAAAACACCACCTCCAATTTCATCATCAGGATGTTGAACCCAGGGCTCATCATTGGACCTGGAATCCTTCCTGGGACGCTCAACCTGCTGCCTATCCCCACCGTTTCTCTCTTCCTCACCATCAGAACCATCAACCTCTTCAATGATCGGCCCTCTCGACTGGCTCTGCGGCCGGGGGACAGGCCCATGAACTCCATGATCAAACATGCCCGGGCCAAGCAGGCTGCCGAAAGGGCGAGAGAAGAAGGGGTCTTGGTTGATCAAGCCACCGAAGGGCGGGCGGGCAAAGAAGGGGTCGTCGTCAAAAGGGTTCCGCCCTCCGAAAAAGCCCGAGATCAGGTTACCATGGCCGCCGAATCCGGCGAAAAGGTCGCCGAATCCGGCGAAAGGGTCGCCGAATCCGAAGGGGCTTCGTCGCCCCCCGCCTCCCCTCTCCATTTTATTTTGTCTTTTTTCTCAATCTGCAAAGAGTCCAAAGATCTAATCGAACTTGTATCAAACAAACAACTCGAGATTTTCTTGATCTCCACCACAAAGATTCCAAGGATCAACTCCAGCTTTTATCAAACAAAAAATTCGAGATCAAAAAGAAAAAAAACAATTAGGAATTGTTTGAGGAACACACCAGAAGAAATCGATCGAAAACGGCAATTAGGGCTTAATCGCGTGTTCCACGGTGCACAAACATATTTCAGCGGGAAGGTCTCTGCAAAAGCTATCACTGTATAACCAAAAAATTCATTCCCCTTTATTCAGGGCTATAAACAGTGATTCGATTTTTCTAATTAAATAAGAATAAAAATAATGAAGACCTTGTTCATTATATAAAAAAATAATTAAAAAATTTGTTAATTTAATTGAACTAATTTTAAATATAAATAGTAATGAAAAACCTCTACATTTAACCAAATATTATTTAATTATTTTATAAATGCCAATCTTAAAATTTTTAATTATGAAAGTATCAAATTGATGAATTTTCTTAATTTAGATTATTTATTTACCAAATTCATAATTTTTAATATCAAATTAATATAATTTAGATTTTTAGAATATTTTATATTTTGTGAATGAAATTTTTTTTAATAATTATTTGTGCAAAAATATGTATTATTTTTTATAGAAAAAAAATATAGTGTATAAAAATAGGTTGTTAATTCGTTTTTTTTGAAGGGCTTGTTAAATGTAAAATAAGACTCACACCAATGAGCTTTTGTTTGTAGAGCGCATTATAATTAATTATCAATTATTAAAAATAAAAATAAAATAATTAACACAAAAATAAATATTTATTAATATATGCAAGAAATACAAAAGAAACACAATTTTCTCTTTTTGTAAGGAAAGTTCTCAGATTCATTCTTAATAAAAAATTGAAAAATAATCATAATCTAGTGTGCAAATTTAATATTAGAGGCTTGTAGGTGAGTTTAGTAGTGTAGCCTGCTCGTAAACTCATGTTTAACTAATCAACTCAACTAAATCTATTGGCACAAGTTAAATCAAGGCTAACTAGCCCACCTGTGTTTGAACACTTTTTTAGCTACCAAAACTAATTAGGCCAAAGGAACCGAATTCGACGATGTGAGTAAAATAGAGAAAGATTAGTCCACTCGTGTCTATACACATGTCTAGCCACTCAACTCGACAGCTAAGTGGTGAATAAATTTTTTAATCTTTTAAAGTTTGACTTTCAAAGAATTCTAATTGATTAATAAAAAATTAAGAATGAGAGATCTTATTTATATAAAAAATAGAGGGATAGCTAATTGCACCCATCAATAATCGTTTCTGATTAGTTAGGGATATGACAAATTCATAGTTTAAAATATTTGTTCTTATCTAAACGATAAATGATGACATCACCCGATTAAAGAAACATTGTCACATATACAATTAATATTTTTAGACCAGTGAGGAAAGATCCATCTTCAACATGCACGTACGCCAGAGTAGTGTATTTATATGTTTGTGCTACATGGTTGTAAGTCACCTGCACAGAATTTCCTCTCTTCCATGCCAATCTTTCTTTACACCATAGATGCACGAATCGGCCGATTTAAATCGGATCAGCCGCGTGTTGATCCGATTTCAGGGCCGAATCGATCGGCCCCAAATCGGCCTTAGAATTGACCGATTCTGCTCGATTCCGACCGATTTAAATTGGAATCGGGCTGAATCGGCTTAATAGGTTTTTTGTACAAATTACTAAAATACCCTTAACTTTATATTAAATAAATTACTTACATATGGGTAAAATGGGAATTATAAATTAATAATGACCGAAATACCCCTCAATGACTAAAATACCCTTATCCTTATATTAAATAAATTATTTATGCATGGGTAAAATGGGAATTTAAATTTGACAATGACCAAAATGCCCTTATATTACGAAAATACCCTTAATTTTATATTAAATAAATTATTTATGCACGGGTAAAATAGGAATTAAAATTTGACAATGACCAAAATGCCCTTATATTATGAAAATACCCTTAATTTTATATTAAATAAATTATTTATGCATGGGTAAAATGGGAATTAAAAATTAATAATGACTAATTTGCCCCCTATCCTCCCTCCGCCCGCCGCTGCCCATTTGCTCCGGTGGGACGGGGCGGAGCGCCGGGGGAGGGGGGTAGGGAGGCGGCGGGCCGCCGGGGGGGCGGGGGGCGAGGGGTGATGGCTGTTCGGGGGGCGGGGGGCCGC
>JAVDBV010044761.1:347-19645 GCA_032619315.1 Piper longum
CCCCCCCCCCCCCCCCCCCCCGCACCACACACACACACCCTTTTTAAGCTATAGATTACATAGAGAGACATAAATTGTTTATAACATGAATATATCTCTTGGAAAAAATATATAAGTTTTCACACAAAAGAATTCTAAAAAAAAACAACGCGCATGTTTAATCTTTAAATATTTTCCACCTCTCTCTCAAAAAAAAAATCCACCTAGCAATGGAAAATAAAATAAAAAAAAAATACAACCCGGTTCAATACGGAATCAACAAAGCAAAAGAAAGAACTAACATAAACTTCGTTCCAAGTGTGAGATGGAGCTTCTCCAATGTCTCCCTGAACAGGTTACGATCCTTTACTATATCTTCATACGACGCAAGCGGAAGAGCAATGTTCTGAGAAGCAGCATGCTCCATGACGGCTATGCTTATATTTGCAAACCCACCACTTCCTACCAAAACAAACCACACCCTCTTTGCAAGACCATTCACCCTTCTCTGCATCTTAAAAGTGGATTCAATACATAGAATGGAAGAAACAAGAACATCAATGAAATTAAAACTTAGCAGAGATTGAAAGCTTGTCATGTTAGATATGTTCGTACAAGGTGACCCATCAATGAATTCATATTTGTAAGTCTACAGACACGACAAGAGGCAGCCATGGACGGAAGAGAAAGACTCCTTTGTTGGTGGGGAAGTCCGAATTACCTAATCCGATTAAAGTCGAAAGCATGTCGGATCGAATCTCGTTGATAGAATTTGATTAATAAAAATAAATTAAATATTAATATTTTTTTGTCTGACCAAAGGACTGTGTTCAATATTTTATATTAATAACATAATACCTTTAATATTTGTGAGGTTAATATTATGTTTTATGAAAATTTTTAATCATGATATATATTAAAATTATTTAAGTTTATATATAAAATTGATATTTAAAATCTAAAATAACTCAAAATGACTTACATAGAAAAAATAAAAATATTTTAATATTTAACAATTTAGAACACTATATTCGCATCAAGAATTATATCAAGTCACTTATTAGATAGTTAGAATGCCCTCAATTAATATCATAGTTTACCAAATTTTTAAATTTAGCCTGTATATATTTCTAAGTCAAACAAAATATAATCGATGTATAAAATCTTTAAAGTAGCTTTTGACATTAAAGTGTACTTCAATATTACATATATTTCAAAGATAAAATATTCTAATAGTTGATTCTACATCCAATGTAATTCACCTACATAAAAAATGCAAAAAGGTTAATTATTTGTAGAAATATTTGACAAATATTAGAAGAATAGAAATTAAATATAACTTCCTCACATGTTCATTATGGATACAATCATCAATATCTTCTCATTCTTCAATATTCATAATTTTAAATAAATTTGATGATGAACTTATTTATTTTTCTATAAGGAAAAAAATATAATAGTAAGAGAAGAAAATATATTAAAAAATATATCAAAATAGAAAAACGTATGGATATGAAATATAAATTACCATTGTATTCACTCCCCAAATAATTTTGGGTGCATATCAAACTTTTAAGTGTTTTTGGATTAAAATAATTCTTACTTAAGCCAATTGTTTGTTCTCCAATACTACATGCTAATTTGGAAAAGACGGTTGACATAGAAATATCTAAAATATTTTAAGAAATTTTTCAAAAAATATGATATTTTATTATGTTCAATCTCCAATATAATAATATATTAAATTACTCATCTACTTAAAGAATTGATGGTTCATCCAAATAATTCTCCAAATCAGTTCATATTGGCTCCTCTCACGAACATCAACTTATTTACTCATTGTAATTTCCTATTTAAGCTTCCAATATGAAGAAAAATTGATGAATTTTTAATTCCAATATAGGTCTTATTTGACACACATCTAACCATAGATTTCACATCAATCTTATTTTTAAATTTTTTTCATTATAATATAATATTTATTTATTCAACTTTTTTTTAAATTTTTTTTAAAATTTTATTATAATTGACATGAGCAAAACAAAGAAAAAAAATAAAAGACATAAAGATTATATATATATATGAAATATTAATAGTTTATGAGAAAAATAATATTTATAATGAAAAAATAATTAGATAATAAATTAAATATAAAATAAAAATAATTTTCTATATTGATCGAATTTTGATAGTGACCGAAGAATTTTAACTACTTTTAACTATAGGCGACCAACTTTTTGCACGATGTTAAATGAACGACCTGTCTGATGCCCAACCCACACCCACTCGACCATCCTCACATACGATGCATTTCCTCCCCAACATCCTCACATACTATTCGTGAAGAGTATATGATAATAAAATTCAATAACAAAACAAAAAAAATAAATTTTTTGCTAATTCACATGACTAAAATAAAAAGAAATAAAACAAATAAAGATTATATAAATGAGATATTAGTTAAAAATAATATTTATAATGACAAAACTAATTAGATAATAAATTAAATATGAGACAAAAATAATTTTGTGTTGGCCATAACCACACACCAAAGAATTTTGACTGTGGACAATCAACTTTTCCCACAAAGTTAAATGGACACACCTGAACAATGCCTTCACCCTCACATACCCATTTGAGAAAAGCAATTCTGGTCGTGGTTCTTCCACAACCATAAGGACTATCCTAAGTGAATAACAAATCAAAATAAAATCAAATAAAACTGAATAACAACACAACATCAAATAAAAATAACTTCATCCGTGTATATAATATATATACCTTTTGTGTACTTATATTATGTATAAAATAAAGTGGGCGTTTCAAAGTGCATGTACGGAACACTTTGCAAAGGAAGTTTTTATTGGGAATAAAAAAAAGGAAGGCAATGAGGGAGATGAATACATAGACGAAATGAAGGAGATATAATAAGAGGGGTAACCAACCTTTTCTTGGATTCAGGGACGGGTGAGAAGGGGTTGGGGAAGGAGACAGGGAAATGTATTGCAATGTGGTAGATGGGTATTTGTTTATGTGGAGAAAATCTAAATAAGGTAAGCTAGGTAGCTTAGATTGCATTTCGCCCACATATACGATATGATATATATATATATATATAAAACTTTCATGTTTAATTTTGTCTCTTTAATTATAATCACACAAAAAAGATGTTTGAGGAATTATCATGTATACTATTAAAATTAATTTCAATAGAGAAAAATTCATAAACGTATATACCATGCAAAGAACGCCTCACTTTACCCTGTTTTTGTAGGAGTGAAGTAAGGTAGAAAAAAATACTGATAATTAGTAAAGATATGCGAGTATTTATTAAATGAGTTAAATGTTAATGTAAGTGTTGTAGGTTGTAGTTAAGTGAATATTCATACATTAATTATAAAGTTCTTCACAATATACGCCGGTTGAAAGAAACGGCAGAATACTAAAGTAGAAGATGATTCCATTATTATTATTATTATTTTAGTTATTATTATAATAATAATTATTTTGAATGGGAATTAGTTATTTGGAGGGAGATAAAAAGGGGATGTATTACAGATTAGGAGATTTGGTGCTGCGTAGCATTAGCTTGTGGTAGTTAATATAACAATTCATATCGTGGACTTGGCCTGATCTATTAATTTCCCCGCATTCACAAGCCCATTGCTTCTTTCATGGGCTTGCAAAAAGTACGAAATTTAAATTTCTCAGAATGTTCAAAATCAAATCTCATTGATTTCACTAATTCTTAAATGATGGTGAAACCCAAATAACACTAATTACTTAATTGCAATTGATATAAATTAAGGTGTAAATTCAAGTTTGCAAATTGTGACCTGTTAACATAATAAGATAGAAAGAAAGTTCGTATATATACCTGTAGACTTAATTATCAGCTTGTCAAATGAGATAGTTCTCGAAGTTACGCAGTCAATTATTAGATAGATAGGCATTAGGATCGGTTAAAAAGAGATGTTAATTAGCCTTCAAATCTGTTAAACAAAACTACTTTTACCCTTACCCAAGCCATAGACTGGTACCCCAACAACAACATACGCTACGGATGTCACAGCGTTCCACCCACACCCCATGATGTGCCTTTATTAAGTACTAGCTCCTATTTTGACTCATTACTAATTGAGTAGGCTCATTGGTGAGTATTTAATTTTGACATTTAAATATTCGATCTTGAATTCGAATTTTATGAGTCGAGTTTGACTTAGATAGTGTTCGACTTGACTCAATTCGATTATAACTTGAACTCGACTCGATAATATAATATAATAATATATATAATATCATTTATCTACTCAAAATATATTTAAAATTGTAAATAAACCTTATTATTGACTATTAATATAAATTAAAAAAAATAAGTTTACAATAATAAAAGAACAAAAATTAATTTTAATTAACATCAGTCTTCTACATGCAAAAAGTCTCTGCCACAACAATTTAATGCATGTTATGTAAATTATGCATGTTCTAGTTTATATAAGAGACAAATCACTAAGAACATGGATAAGGTAGTCAAAAGATTTACAATTCATTATTAAGATAAAAATACATATATAAAAATATCATACTTATAATCGAGTTCATACATGATCCGGCATCTATCAATAAGCCCATGTGTAAAACCTATGACTTAAGGAAAAGTTTTATATTAGTGAACCAGTCGGTTAACTGTCGGTTCGAGTCGAGTTAGTTTAATGAATCACACACTGAGTCGAGGCTAGCCGTGAGTTATAAGTGATGAGGGTCAAGTGTAGTTGAGTAGATGATGATAACGTCAAAAAGATGATAAAAAATAAGTTATCAGACTATGTGAAAGTATGCGTTTTATTTTTTTATATATATTTGATAATAAAATTAATTTTAGGTCGAACAACGCATTAGGACGAATAAACTTTAAACTATTAGAGTTGAGTTCAAATACAAGATAAGCTCGATTCACTTGCTCATTTAGCAGCCCTAATTATGTCGATTTTTTAAATATAATATTTTATTTTGTATCATAAAGTGGCTATCAAGCCAATAACTTGTGTACTTGATAATTACTTAAAACCCTAGGAGATTTTATTGAAGAAAAATGTCGTATAATATTTTTTGTTAACTCGTATAAGTATTATTGTCTAAGCCTACCTTTAATTCATCCATCGAGTGGAGAAGGTGGATGATGAACGTATTTTCAACATGAATTTTTATTAAAGTTTTTTACATTTATAATAAAGTCTAACAATCCGTATTTTTATCTATCAATATAACTTTTTATTGTCAAACTTGCTTAATGGCTTTGTCAATATCAGTTATGGCTTGCATTTCTGACTTATTAGCACTTAATATTTCCCAACTTCTGAGCACTCGCGATTTCTACTACAAGCGTGCATGTTTGGTGTGGCTTGTGGGCCTACCCCACAATATAACAACACAAGTTGAGAGACAATGTATCGTAAATGTTATGGCCCCGTATGATTCTCAAAGGGGTAACTCATGGGGCCCAATTTGGTCCTTAGAAAGAGACCCTAAGTTCATTATATATTTATTAAAAAAAATTTAAGCTAAGTTCATACATAGTATTAGATCCATAAAAAATTGGCCTCCTTTAGTTTATTTTACAGCATACATACTTCATTCGCTAAATGATTATTATTTATTTTTTAATATGTGAAGGCAGCTAAAGCAGTTGAGAACATGCCTAGATCCAACATAAGACCTAATAAGTTACCAAATGATTGAAGACATATATTAATCAACTAAACTTTATAATGATGAAAAATGCTTGATCTAAATATTAGTATATTATATTATTTTTTCTATACGATAGTAGTGACCAACGTCCAAAATTAATTTAGCATGCATGGATAGGGGTGTAAACGAGCCATGCCTGTTCGTGAGTATTTTGTATTCGACTCGGCTCACACTTATTAATTTTGAGCTCGAAAAAATACTCGGCTTGAAATGGATAAGCTCGTTGTTCGCTAAGGAATATTCGACTCGGCTTGGCTCGAAATTCAAACTCGATGTGTTCAAACTCGAAGCTCGTTGTTTGCTAAAGAATGACCGACTTAGCTTATAAATACTATTGAGGTCACATTGAAATTATATAGTATTAGAAAAAAATTTTTAATTGTATATAAATTAAGTATAAACCAAACACAAGCATTTGCTTGGCTTGAGCTCGATTTGGGCTCGGCTCGAAAATATAATGAGCCAAGCTCAAATACCATGAATTTTAAATAAATTCAGCTCGGCTCGTTTACATCAAAGTTCGGCTCATTTTTTATCAAACTAAATTTAAATATATCTATATTTGACTCAGCTCATTTACACCCCAATACATGCACAAGCCACCAACAGATCTAGATTACATAGTTTATGGTGTCGTGGTATGTGATGGATCCGGGAAATGGGTAGTTTTAATTAAGGGAAAGGTACGCCTGTTGGAGCCCCCCCGCCCCTCTCAGATCGTGTCATTTGGTGGGTAAAAAACTTTATCCAAATTTATAAATTTGTTTTTAATTTAAGAAAAAATAAAATACGATTGGTATTAAAAAAATATTATTTGTGTTCTACAAATATAGCTCAAGTAATAAGTACATAAATAGTGTGGGCGTTTTTATTCTGCCCGTCAAATGGCGCGATTTAATAGAAGGATATTGGGCATGGGGGATGAATACATTTTTGGGAATGAAAGCAATGTCAACTAGATTAATAACTATATATGAAGAGATCATGAGTTCTTGAACTAGTTTTATAGGAAGCGTAACTTTTTATGAATCTACAAACAGCCATATACCATTATTGAATTCTAACTATTATTGTCGTCGTTTAACTTGGCTTTCATGGAGATGTAATCCCCCTTAAAAACAAAATCTATCTGCTAAACTTGTGGCCTGAAGCTGCCGCTGAACCCCTAGAGATCCTGCAGAAGATGCCATGGTACAATGAAGAAAGCTACATGGATCATTTTTTTGAGTATTGTACGGTTATACCACCAGAGCAAGTAGACGTGGGGCGAATTTGAATAAAAGCTTTTTTTTTCTACATCGGAAATAGGACGAGTTTGTCAACAAGCTTTCCTCACCATCGGCTGGAAACAGGACTCTGTTTGTCAACAAGTTCTCAACATCTGCAGTGAATATTTGCTATTAGCAGCCACCAAGACGATCATGTTTAACACTCATTATTAACAGCTACCAGTTGCTCACATGCCATTGATGCCAAGCTTAAGAATTTCCTTACCTTTGTCTTCTTACAGATTATGAGCATTTCACTTTTACTAGGTGGGCAGCTATCCTCAGTCCTGATGTTCACTGTAATTTTATCAAAGAGAGCACGATCAAGATCAAGATTAAGGAAACTATTTCATCAACGGCCCGGATCCAGCCGCATCGGCCCCACTTCATAGTTCGCATGGCCAAATATTTTAAGGCCCGGACCATACACAGTTTGCAAGTTACCAGAGCCTGGTCTAGAACTCGATCACAGATCGTTGGCAGTAACTTGTTTGTCGGCAGCGGTCAAGGAAATTGGACGCGGTCCATGCAAAGCGTGTAGGAGCTAATCAAGTCCAAAGCCTTATCTTCCCCTTCTATCTAAGCCTTATCTTCCCGACGCTTCTCCTTCCTGCGTGTGGGTCTCTTTCTCCGACGGCGGCGACGATCTCCCTGCGAACTTCCACGCTTCTCACGTCCAACCGATAGCAACGACAATCTCCAACTCTCAGTGGCTTGCAAACTCCAATAAAAGGTGGTGTTGAGTCTGGTGCGGGTGGGCCGATAGCTGGAAAAGGGAGAGCAATTCTAGCTGTCTTTGGCTCCCTCGTGATAGCAAGACGGGGCTGTAAAACAGAAAAACAATGAGAGGGGCGGCAAAGCTTCTGGTCGGCGAAGCGGTGTAGCAACTCTCCGAGGGCTGGGCACGAGCAACGAAGTACCTGGTAGCAGCGAGATGGCTTGGCCTTGAGGCTGCGACAAAGCTCTTGCGGCAGCCTGTCGGCTATGATCCTCCACACAGGCAGGAAACACCTTCCTTCTTGAGTTCGGCAGCAACACGAGGCAAGGCAGTAAGTAGGGAACTTTAAACAGCAACCGGGAACTCTAAACAGCGACCGGGAAGGGCTAGCTCTTCTCCTTGGCCCAGCAAAGCCAAACTCCAATGACATGCTCCAGCTTTCTCCACCTGTTTGCGGTACCCGGCAACGATATGGATAGTGAGCCTTCAACGCATGACACAATAGTAACTCTGGCGAAGATCTTCACGTCCACAGCAACATCGACGCAGTAACAAGGCTCCTGCTATGGGGCGTGGATCCCACGGTTATCCTTGGTACGAACCGGCTACGACAAGCGAGACTCCAAGACAGCTGCGACAATACCTTCTTTCCCTAGCAAGTCAGCAACAGCACGGCAACAAGGCTTCGGCAAGACGGCGGGGAGGAAGCAACGCCCTTTACTAGGGCAGCGGTTCAACAGCTTTGACAGGCTCAAGCAAGGGGCACTTGGTGGTATTGATGGGCTCCCAAGTAACAGCACTTCTTAGCGAGATAGAGCAGCAACCGCAGGAAGACTGCGTGCTCCCTCAGTCGGCAAGACAAGGCTCCACGGCGCGGCTCCGGCAGCACTTTACACCGACAAGGCATGATCGGCAACTTGTCTTCAAACTTTGGCAGCCGGCATCATCTCGGCTGGGCAGCAACTTGATGGATTTCCTTGGCGGCACAATAGCAGTGTAGTGGTCGTGCAGTGCTTCCAGATGGTTAGGCTCCGCTTTTCGGTGATGGGGTGAGCCGCTCCTTGGCAAGACTTCACAATGGCGGGGCAGGACGATGTAGCAATCAAGGCTCGGCTGCCGGTACCTGACGGGGAGATGAATGTCCCCTCCCTTCTTTCCAGCAGCAACACGAGCGTCTCTTCTTATTATATTTTTTTCAACATACGAGCCCTCATCTTCCTTCACTGCATGGATATTTAATCGTACGTTCATCCTCAATCTACAATAAAAATGGTATTGACGACGTCTTCTTTTTAAGAAGACTTAGATGGATTTGAACACGAGCAAAGAGACGCCGAGACGATCATATTTATACAAGTGAAAGATATTAAATATCATTTATAAAATTTTCTTTATTTAATTACAATAATTTTGAACATACAATATTATTTTATTATAAAAAAATTTAAAAGTAGTGGATGCCGATTTTGGTATCTCGAGAATATCCGTGAAAATGTGAACTCTCGAAAATTTCGGTGAGAACTGTGAACTCATCCCTAACCAAGCTTAATTTGGCATGGGTTTTTCTTACGAGTTTTGACAAAATTCGTCCTACGTAGCCCATAGTCAACCACCCTTTCCTACGTGGAAAAGAGGTGAGATTGTGATACTTTTGTCCATACTAATCTAAAATCTCATCGCAAAAGATGCACTTAATGTATATTTAATTTAAATTTTAAAAAAATGAATCTTTAACATAAATTATGTGGAAAAAAATACATGCATATAATTAAAGCTGTTAAAAGAGTGAGTGAACCGAATTCAACTCGTGTTTGAACTCGACTCAAATAGTTCAAAGTTAATTCGAACTCGGTTCAAAATCGAAATCGAAGTTGAATAAGTTTTTAACATATATATCCAAAATCGACTTGAATATTTTTTATAGTGTACGAATTCAACTCGAGCTCAAATATAGTTAAAGTGTTTAATTGTGACAAGCTCAAAACCCGCTCAAAACCACAACCTCCAACTGATAATATGAAGAACTTCCATCTAAACTATCCCATTATATTATAATTATATTATATATAAATAAATATAACTAGTTATAATTAAACTTATTAATATATAAATATTATGTTGCGCTGCATGCCTTTGCAGCGCAACAAAGTAGAGCTGTTGGGCCGCTGGATCAAATGATCCAATGACTCTCCTTTATTCCCGCCCCCCCACCCATGCGACCGACCATCCCCCGTGAGCTGTTGGGCCGCTGGCTAGTAGCTGATTAGCATGTTGGTAATTATTTAGCATGCTTGAAATCAGAATAGGCTAGTTCACTCTCCACGTCGTGTAGTTTTCTTTTCTCAAAGAAGTCTTGTGTAATTGTTCGCATCTTGAAATCTCATATAGGCTAGTTAACCATATGGATTTTATGTCATCGTACAAATACTCTATAATAAAATAGATGGTAGAAATATCCACCTAGCAATGGGTGAATTTTACATTGATTAGCTATAGTTTGATACCTAGAGATCGAATCGAATTTAGACAGCTATATTAAAGAAATGAGCATCAAGAAGTTTGAATCTTAGTAAATGTCCAAATCTAAAATCTCAGTCATAACTCGAACATAAGAACTCACTCTCAAGGATTTAGGAGCTGCTTCAGAAACGAGGAATAGTGACATCTATTTTGTGAAGGAAGAGTTTCACCTGCTTATAAACATTAATTTTCTGGTTGGCAAGATTCTATTTAAAAAAGGACTCTCGATGTCAAATGAATATTGGTGAGAACCCATGTGACACACGAAGCGAAAATAAATCAGATAAAGGTGAACTATAGAGACAGAAAAATTTACACCAATGATTCATGAGTACAAATGATTTTGTTTTACAGCAAGAAGAAAGATTATTTCAATGTCAAAGGTACAGAGCCATGAATAATTTAAAATATAGGTGATGGAAAATGTATGAAACTAACCTTGCGCTTCTTCAGTCAATACTTTTCTAGAGGCTCGTAGTTTTTCTTTGAATCTCTTACTCTCTTCAAAGTTCGTTTTTTGTTTCATAGCTTTCTGTTGACAAGCAAATCGAGTTAGAAATTTTGTCAATATAGAAATTTTTCAACTTTCATGTTAACTAGGAACTCCCACAAATGAAAATATGAAAAATGATAATTAAGTTTGCAATCATTGAATGTCGTACCATTTATCACCTCTCAATACCAATTATCTAACCCTTGTCTCCTATCTACATTATTAGGTCTAGATTCTTACTCCTAATTATGTACCCAAAGAAGGCATACTCCAATTTGAGTTTGAACATTAAAGGCCCCTACTACCATAGACAATTAAGGTCATCAAAAAACCAAAACAAACACTTACTTCTTGGCGGAAGCATCTATCAAGCTGTAGCTTGAGATCAGTACATTTACCAAAAAACTTGGCAATTGGGTGATCGGTGTGACATTTTTGAAATTGTTCAATTATCTGGCAAAACAAAGTAAATCATTTAAAAACAAAGCTTAACGATCCTGCAGGAGAAGGAAAATATATGTAAAGTGATGCTGATCCATTTAATTATGTATAATTAATTTTTGCGCATCATAAAAGAAGATCACATCATGCTGGAATGCTTTAGAAGGTTGAACAAGTAGCAGACAATCAGTCGATGAGTGGAAGCCTAAGTGAAAAAAAATAGGCGGATAAATATAAAATTACAAGTAAAAGGGCACCATCCAACCCAAAGATGCAAAAGACACTATAAACGATTAGAAAATGCTTTTGTTGGATGATAGAACAAGCTTTTAAAAGGAGAAAAGGAGAAAGACATACATCTGCACACATTGGGTGCTTGTGTAAAGTTAATGGAGGGTGCATATCTACCAGATAACTTAATCTGCAATACATTTATTGCCAGTCATTAGACAACATCATCAAGAACAGTTGTAAGTAAACACTGATTATGCTCACAGTCATTTTAGAAAAACAAAAATCAGAAGTAGAATATAAGATGTAGGTGTTTTTGATTTGTTGGTACTTTCCAAATTTTGTTCAAATGGATTTATACAATCAATTTCTCAAGCATTACTAAGATAAGGAATAAAATAAGGATTGAAAAATATCAACATGAATTACTTCAACAGCATAATCGCTCTTTAGTTCTATCACAATATACATGAAATCATCAACATCCAAGGGATAGCTTCAACGTTTTCTTGATCCTATGCACTTTTTCCTAGCAAACTAACAAAAATTATGCAGGTTATCAGCATATCTGAATGATTAAATGAATAACTTCAATGACGTCAACAAAAGTTTGGCAGATCAAAAGGAAAGGCTAATTTAAAATTGTAAGATGCAAGAAATATGGGAAAAATATATACATAATAGTAAAATGTTGATTACATGTTCATAGAAAGATTAACAATTAGCAAACCATATAATAGCATGATCCACCTCAACTCAATATGATCGTTGATATTTTACCTAGTGCGGTAACAAATTCTAAACAGTTAGGAGATCAGGAAATTCTTCGTACATTCTATATAACAACTACCTTACACCCCACCACTGATCAAGTTTCCACGCAAAAAAACATGGGATTTTCTCCAAAAAAAATGCAATTCCTATTCTTAGGGATCTAAGTTGTCAATGAGACCGCTTTTTCCATGTAATACACTCACGCTCTTTTCTTCATTGTATTATATGTAGACATGTGCAAATGGTTGGCTTGGTTAAAAACCGAATCGAACCAAAAACCAAACTACCCGAAGTAACCAATTTACATTACCAAATGCCACCCGAACTAATAAATTAGCTTTTTCTTGTTAATATTTATTATTTAATTTTTTTAAAAAAATCTATGTAATTTTCCAATTCTCGTGAATGGTTAAAGAGGATTGAATGTAATTTTTTAACTAATAATTAATAAGCATGAAGTACACTCATAAAATATATAACTGCTTTCGAAAAAATCAATTACAAGTAAACAAACAAGTGTAAGAAAACTGAGAAAATCAATCACTTGGCAAAGGGAATTGAAGCAAGAAGGAATATTGCAAGCCGGTAATCAATTAGTTGTCTCCACCGCCGTGCAAGCAACAAAGTATAGTGGTTTTCGACTACTGTAAAAAAGTTACCACATTACTGTCCACGTTACTGTAAAAAAAAGTTACCATGTTACTGTAAAAAAAAAAAAATAGGACAACCACCAATGTCAAGCCATACAAATTAAAAAAAACAATAGAATAACGCATTTCAATTACCATAAAAAATGCAACTCATAAAAAATCCTATCTTTATCAACCCAACAATATTCTTTCAAATCCCATCTTTATTCCACTTCCCAAAAAACCCCAAATCCCTAAATAGAAAAGCATGCAACCTGGAGTAGAGGAAGAGGTGGCCAAAGGTAGACGACATCACAAACTAACACCATCATATCGCGGTCTCTACGAAAAAGAAGACGAAGGTGAGTAGGGCTTTCAGCATCCCTTCCCGCCGGCGATGAAAGGCGAAGATGTATTGTCCGGAGTCGATAAGAGAGCTCGGCGGCGACACTTCCCTATTTTGTTTCTCAATCTTATTCGGTTTTAGTTAAATGTGTCGGAACCCGTTTTCGAACCATTTAAACCAAAACCAAATAAAAAAATTTCACCACCAAAAACCAATTTGTAATCCAACCAAATTTAATTAGTTAAATGAACCATGTTCGGCCCTAATTATATGTAGGGCTCCTAATTGAGTAAGCCAATTCGTGAGCATTTGATATTCGACACGGCTCGACTCAATTCGAAACTCGACATTTAAACGCTCAACTCGAATCCTACAAGACGAGTTTAAATAAGACAATGTTCAACTCGACTATGTTATAACTCAAACTTGACTTGATAAAATAATATAATAATATACACAATATCACTTTCTACTCAAAATACAATATTACGAAATATATCTCAAAAAATATGAAAAAATAGAATAAAATACCATAAAATAAAATAGTCCATTAAAACTCAATTATTTTATTTTATCATATTTTTCATATTTTTCGAAATGTATTTCGTATTATTGACTTTAGTCGGGAGCAAGTTAAAATTTTTATTACGAAACTACCCCTATCTATTTCCTTCTCCCCTATTTCCTCTATTATGCCTTTCCACACTACTCGATATGTGATGGTGTGAGTTTATGATGTCGTCTGCCTTTGGCCGTCTCTTCCTCTACTCTCGATTGCATGCTTTTCTATTTAGGGATTGGGGGGTATTGAGAGGTGGAATAAAGAGGTGATTTGAAAAAATATTGTTGGGTCGATAAAGATGGGATTTTTTATGAGTTGCATTTTTTTATGGTAATTGAAATGGTTAATTCTCTTTTTTTTTTTTTAATTTGTATGGCCTGATATTGGCGGTTGTCCTTTTTTTTTTACAGTAATGTGGTAACTTTTTTATATAGTCGGAAACCACCATACTTTGTTGCATGCACAACAGTGGTAGGTAGCTAAGTGATTACCGGCTTGCAATATTCCTTCTTGCTCCAATTCCCTTTGATATTAGGTGATTGATTTTTTCAATTTTCTTACACTTGGTTGTTTACTTATAATTGATTTTTCCGAATGCAATTGTATATTTTGTGAATGTACTTCATGCTTATGAATTATTAATCAAAAAATTACATTCAATACCCTTTAACCATTCACAAGAACCAGAAAATTACATAGATTTTTTCCTAAAAATTAAACAATAAATATTAACAAAAAAAGCTAATTTATTAGTTCAGGTGGAGTTTGGTTATTTAAATTGGTTACTTCAGATAGTTTGGTTTTTGGTTCGGTTCGATTTTTAGCCAAACCAACCATTTGCACAGCCCTATATAATACAATGAAGAAAAGAGTGTGAGTGTATTATATGGAAAAACGGTCTCATTCATACATCCTAGATCCCTAAGAATAGGAATTGCATATCTGTGGTGGGGTGTAAGAAAATTGTCATATAGAATATAGGAAGAATTGTCTGACTTCCCAACTGTTAAGAATTAGGGTAAAATATCAACAATCATATTGAGCTGAGGTGGATCATGCTATGGATGGTTTGCTAATTGCTAATCTTTCTATGAACATGTAATCAACATTTTACTGTTATGTATATTTTCATATTTCTTGCATCTTACAATTTTAAATTAGCCTTTCCTTTTCATCTGCCAAACTTTTGCTAGCGTCGTTGAAGTTGTTCATGTAATCATTCAGATATTTTGATAACCTGCATAATCTTTGTTACTTTGCTAAGAAGAAGTGCATAGGATCCTAAAATGTTGAAGCTATCCGTTGGATGTAGATGGTTTCATGAATATTGTGATGGAACTAAGGAGCGATTATGCTGTTGAAGTAATTGGGGTTGATAATTTTCAAGCCCTATTTTATTCCTTATCTTAGTAATGCTTGAGAAATTGATTATATAAATTCATTTGAACAAAATTTGGGAAGTACCAACAAATCAAAAACACTTACATCTTATATACTTCTTCTGATTTTTGTTTTTCTAAATTGACTGTGAGTATAATCAATGTTTACTTACAATTGTTCTTGATGATGTTGTCTAATAACTGACTGTAAATGTATTGCAGACTAAGTTATCAGGTAGATATGCACCTTCCATTAACTTTACACAAGCACCCAATGTGTGCAGATGTATGTCTTTCTACTTTCTCCTTTTTTTCTTTTTTTAAAAGCTTATTCTATCATCCAACAAAAGCATTTTCTAATCGTTAATAATGTCTTTTGCATCTTTGTGTTGGATGGTGCACTTTTGCTTGTAATTTTATATTTGTCAGCCATTTTTTTCACTTAGGCTTCCACTCATCGACTCATATTCTTTTATGATGCACAAAAATTAATTATACATAATTAAATGGATCAGCATCACTTTACATATATTTTCCTGCAGGATAGTTAAGCTTTGTTTTGAAATGATCTACTTTGTTTTGCTAGATAATTGAACAATTTCAAAAATGTCACACCGATCACCCAATTGCCAAGTTTTTTGGTAAATATACTGATCTCAAGCTACAGTTTGATAGATGCTTCCGCCAAGAAGTGAGTGTTTGTTTTGGTTTTTTGATGACCTTAATTGGCCCTTGTAGTAGGGACCTTTAATGTTCAAACTCAAATTAGAGTATGCCTACTTTGGGTGCGGAGTAATAATCCAGACTTAATAATGTAGATAGGAGACAAGGGTTAGATAATACGCATTGAGAGGTGATAAATGGTATGACTTTCTAAGATTGCAAACTTAATTATCATTTTTCATATTTTCATTTGTGGGAGTTCCTAGTTAACATGAAAGTTGAAAATTTCTATATTGACAAAATTTCTCACTCGATTTGCTTGTCAATAGAAAGCTACGAAACAGAAAGCAAACTTTGAAGAGAGTAAGTGATTCAAAGAAAAACTACGAGCCTGTAGAAAAGCAATGACTGAGGAAGCACAAGGGTAGTCTCATACATTTTCCATCACCTATATTTTAAATTATGCATGGCTCTATAACTTTGACATTGAAATAATCTTTCATCTTACGGTAAAACAAAATCATTTGTACTCATGAATCATTGGTGAAAAATTTTCTTTGTCTCTGTAGTTCACCTTTCTTTGATTTATTTTCGCCCCGTCTATCATATGGGTTCTCACCAATATTCATTTGACATTGAGAACAAGTCCCTTTTAAATAAAATCTCGCCGACCAAAAAATTAACATTTATAAGCTGGTGAAACTCTTTCTTTACAAAATAGATGTCACTCTTGCTTGTTTCTGACGCAGCTCCTAAATCCTTGAGAGTGAGTTCTTATGTTCGAGTTATGACTGGGTTTTTAGATTTGGACATTTACTAAGATTCAAACTTCTTGATGCTCCTTTTTTAAAAATGTGGCTGTCTAAATTTGATTCGATCTCTAGGTATCAGACTCTATAGCCAATCAATGCAAACTTCAGTCATTGCTAGGTGGATTTTTCTGCCATCTATTTTATTATAGTGTATTTGTACGATGCCACAAAATCCATATTGTTAACTAGCCTATATGAGATTTCAAGATGCGAACAATTACACAAGACTTCTTTGAGAAAAGAAAACTACACATGATTGGAGACTTGGAGAGTTAACTAGCCTATTCTGATTTCAAGCATGCTAAATAACTACGAGCATGCTAATCAGCAACCAACATAACTACTAACTAGTCCAAAAGACACCAAATTCTAAACCCTAGACTCTAAAACTACAAAATTATTTACCTTAGCTACATAAGAATGCGAGCAGATTAGAGGAATAAAAATCAGCGAAGCTAACAGGGCTCCGAGTATTCATGCATAAGGCGACCAGATAACAACTGATCTGACTACTGGCCCTAATCTCAAAACACACTAATTGAAGTATTTAACTGACACTAATTAACTACCACCAGAATTATTTCAAGCCTAAACCCTAAGCCCCAAAATACAATCTCATTTACCTTGACTGTATCAGAATGCATGTAGATGATAAGAATAAAAAATCAGTATATTGCAATAACAGGGTGGTTCTCATTAGTTCCACAAAGCTGAATACAGACCATAATCCGAGCCTTGACTTACTAAGTCACAGCATCTAAGTTCTAAATAATGTTTAAAACCAACAGAATTACAACAAACAACTAAAATGATAGAGAGGATTCACACCAGATACTTAACACCTACTGCGTATTACGACCTAGCAAAAAAATTACTGTAATTTTCATAGCATTATAAGGCAACCTAGAACATACTGTATAATAATGCACATCATGTGATATCACAAGCATGATAGGAATGATGGATTTTGGACATCCACACACACACACACACGCACACGCACACGCACACACACCAACTAGTTATCCGAATCTAAAATTACAATTCTACTCCATGATCAAACAAAAAAAAAAAAAACAGTTCGATCGAAGCGCGTACCTTCTCAACGACGTGTAGAAGATTAGATCAGCACAGCCCACCCTTCCTCCACCGTAGCAAACCGCATACCCAGCTCACAACCCACCGCTGTCTCGTCCAACGGAGGCAACAAGGACGGCGGCGACGGCGGCAGCAGGTGAGCGGGGGCAAGGGAGGGGAATGATCCGAATGGCAAGGACTTAGATCGATCAATGGGCTTTCATGTTGGCCCATTAAGAGTGGAGAGAGCAAATAGTGCGGCCTAGGGCCCACTCGAAAATCCTTTTCTATGATAATCACTTTTCTTGTCACAACTCCATACTTAATCAATTAGGAATACTAATTGAGGAAGAGAGTCAAATTTGAAAATCGACGAATTATGGGTTTGCTCCAAACTGACTTAATTTCAAATAAGTCAGTTGGACCCTTTGCGGCAAAATTAGATTCTTAAGTTTGAGCTCAATTAGAACTAGAAATTAATATTTCAAGAATACACATTAATAATACAAAACCACATCCTTTTTATAACCCAACTCACTAAGGGAGAGGGAGGGGAACCATCTGAAATTCTCGGCTACATGAATACATCGATTAGTGGTCTTCCGTGTAGTGTAAGGCCATTATGGGTTTCAGTGGGGAATGAGTGTGAAGCATTCTTTGATAGTGTATCTCATATATGTTTAGAGGGCCTTCTTGTGTCACTCAAAAAGATTAGATGCTACTCCGATCATATTAAGGTTGGTCGCTTTGACGTTCTACTAAGTAGGGTTGTAACTACTGAGCAGTATTACTTAGGGATGTTGATCGAGTAAACAAGCTGATCCCACTTAAAACTAGTTTAAAGTTGGCACAATCTAGGTTTGAACGATTCATTGATCCACCGATAAGAGTTGAACTCTAATTGTTAATCTTGTGTTCGAGCTTGGTATTGGAACTATGTGCATACACAACTTGTTCATTAGATCGAACTGAAAGGCAACTAGGCCGTGTAATTTGCTTTGTGACCCAATGGTTATTAACTAATTATAATCAAGTAAATGAGAACAACAGACCACGTAATGAATAGAAAAATGTCCAACAATCAAACAGCACACTCACAATGCAAACCACGTCAATGTAGAAATAACTCTAACTCATCCTATTCATTCTAATTTTATTATATTTTTTTAAATTACATTGAAGTTAATTAATATGCTCAGATTTAATTTAGTTAATTAGATCACTAACATTCATTCACTGCCAAGCAATTATGCAATTCATCACTTCATTTACAGTCAAGTATTCATTATATCAAACAGTCAATCCTAACATATTATGCTAATAAATACAAATTGTAAATAATTAAATTAGAGGTAATTATACCTCACGTCGTCGACAATCAGCAACGGTTAAGGTTTCGTCATGTCTCGAAGCTCGAATTCGGTGCTCTACCGTGTCCAAAATTCAATCAGGTTCAACTAGAAGAGCTTGGTAGAAGACTAGGCAAAATCCAGCAAATCCAGTTTTCCAGTGGTTCAACGGTTTTTTGGCAGTTCGAGCAGTTTTCCGGCGACTGTACCGGCAAGGCAATAGGGAGTAAGGGTCAGCACCGTTTCGGCGATCTCGACCCAATGGTGATGACGGAAAGGGCAGCCGCGGCGACGATGATTGTCGGC
>JAVDBV010044821.1:1854-24257 GCA_032619315.1 Piper longum
ACTCGACTCGAAAATAACGGTCGAACCGACCGGTTCTAAATATAAAACCCTGACTCGAATCATGGGTTTTACAACACTACTTTTCAGAGTCCGTTGTCCAAAAGAAAGTACTAGAATTAGCCACTTTGGCTCAGAGGGTAGATTCGGTCCAGGAATATGCCAAGAATTTCCTGCAGTTGGAATGTTTTGCGCCTGGGATTTCGGCAACAAACAAGGCTGCAGCAGACAAATTCTTCTAGGGTTGAAGCCAGAATTGAGAAGTAGGGTTGTTACGGCGCCAAGAGGCACAATAACCAAAGTGATTAAGGCAGCTACTACTCATGAGTTGGTGTACGAGCATGACCGTGCACAGAAATAGGGGAAGGCTACTGTGCAACATAAGAACGCCGACCAAGGTAGTAGTAAAAACCGGTCTACAAAACACCAGGTGTAGAAACATCAAAGGAACGTCGATGGGAACTGCAAAAAGACGTTTTAGGAGATTCTGTATCGACTATGTAAAAATTACATCAAGATATATTCAGGGTCATGCAACGATCCCCATCGGTGCTACATCTGCAGAAGGACAGGACACATGCAAAAGGAGTGTCGTTAGCTTCCGAGGCAACAACGGGAGCGGCCTAAAAAAGAAGAGGCACCAGCTCCTATTTGCTATCCGGCACCTACAAAATCGGTGGACAAAGGGAAGGCGAAACTATATGCGGTCAAAATTGAGGACACTAAGGTGGATGACTACACAGTTCAAGGTAAAATTCTGATTCAAAATGTTAGTGTGGATGTTTTATTTGACTCGGGGTGTACACATTCGTTCCTTTCATCTCGATTAGTTAAGAGTTTAGGATTCCAAATATCTCCATTATCCAAGACTTGTAGAGTCACTACTGCAACTAGGGACGGTAAAGTCACAATGTTAGGAGTGACTAACCTATCCTTTTTTTTTCCTTTATTATATTCTGATGATTTTGCCCAAAAAATAACATTGAGGGCCCATTTATATTTTTGTTTGACTAGTCAATATTTATTAGGGGTGCTCATGATGCAAGTTGAATCAAGTTTTCTCGGCTCAAGCCCAGCTCATTTCATTCCGTGTATGAATTGAGGTAAAAAGTATTTGAGTCAATTCAAGTTTAAAATAGCTTAATTTATATTTATTGATATTATCTTTATATATAATTTATACTAAAGTTTAATATATAATTAAAACATCTTAAGTTTGACATAATTATGTGTAAAAGATGGTTTAATTATGTATAAATTTATTATATTAAGATAAAAATTTTATAATTTAGTTATATTTATATAAACAATTAAACTTCGAATTCAACTAAGTTGTGCAGGTACAATCCCAACCTAACTCGTTTAATATTGAATTAAACTTTGAGTTGATTACCGAGCCGGATTGAGTTTAATCAATATTTAAAATAACTTTACCATTTATTATTTTCAAGTAATTACTTAACCCTAAGGGTGGCCCGTGGCTAGATATGGTTGTCATGGGCCTAGCTACCCATGACTTGACTAGTGGCTGAAGATAACTACACATCACTCGATTCGGCTCACCGTTGCCCGCTATTTTTTTTTAAATTTTAATTTCAAAGGTTAGCTTTATCATTGTTGAAAAGCTTTTCTTTTATGTAAATTCGACCTAATTTTCTAACCACATGGAAAGGCTTGTTTTTTTTGAAAAAACTTATCTTTTAATTTCAATTGATGAGGCTAAAACTAATCACGCTAATCTACTCTTATTAATAAAATATAAATTTAATTGTAGCCTCTCATTAAAGGATTTGACCAATTAAAATATAATAAAATTTAAAAATAATAAATTAAATTATTATATTATATATCCTCGTTCAATTAAGATTTATTTTGAAAGTCGGAGTTAATCAACGTCTATATCAGAAATCCCAGCTTCCCCTCTCTCATTTCACCGGCGGCACGCTCCGGCGACCCTCGACCAACTCCCCATAGAGGTTCTTCCTTGTGCTTCCTGTGGCCAGCAGCACCCGAGGGTACGATCCACCTTTTTATTTACATGTTCTACGAGTTGCCGCTTAATTTTTTTTTTTCTATGTTCACGCATTTCAATCACTTGTATGTGTTTATCTTCTGTGAATTCGGATGCGGATGCTCATGTGAATGTTTACATTTTTAACTTAGGGAAGCTACTTTGATGATGTTCTGCTTGTTTTACGTTATTCAATGCATGAATCTGCCTTTTTTATGTTATTTACAATTGATGCAACGCCTATAATTTATAAAACTCGTTTGGTTTGAGAAACACTTAAATTGCGTCTTGTTTGATACTTCTTGGATTTTTGTTTGTTTTAAATTTACTACATGTTTTTTGCCTGCAATAATGTAACCCGTGGTAGGACTGCATTGTGGAGTCGTTTTTTTTTTAATATTTATTCTGGTTGTCCAATGTATGTTACATTTGTAAGGTGAAGGTGTGTTTATTTATTTTGTGTAGAGTGTTATATGTTGTTATGATTTCGTGAAATTTTCCATGTTAGTAAATTTGCTTTGTCTTTAAAACAATTTTCTAGTTGCATTTCGGGGAGTTTAACTTGTTGTGATTTGTTGGAATGATTAACCATTTAGTGACTCCTTTCGAACAATGCTGTTTTAAATAATTATTCATATATTCTCTTCGATCTTTTCAGGTAAAGAGTCGATGTTGCAGAGTTTTCTAATTACTTGTTAGGCAATGTCTTATGATCCTAGAAGGAAACGAGTAAAATCTATTCGATGTTCACTTATGAAGGAACCTTCCCCTGGCCTGTTCCCCTCGAAGCAGGAGTTACCACAGCTCTTTTTTATCCTTGCAATTGCTTCAGTCATTGCAATCATTTGCAACTACTCAGTCAATTTTCTTCATCAACCGTTGAAGCCTTTCTGCAGTGATGGAATACCATCTAGCTCTATCTCTGGTTGAGTTTGCATCTTTCTTTTTTCTATTCAATCTTCTTTATTGGTAGAGTTAGTAAGTTTTTCTTGTTGTAGGATGATGAACTAATCACATTTGTATACCTTGTCAGTATAAATTTTTCATGTTGTTTTACATGGACAATGCAACCTAGTGCAGACTTCTGTGAACCATGTCCCAAGAATGGAAGGTGTTATAGCGACCAATTGGAATGCATTCATGGCTATAAAAAGCGGGGGAAGGCATGTGTGGAGGACAGTGAATTATATCTCAGAGCTAAAGACATAGTACACTATTACAATCTTATGGCTTTCTTCGGTATCTCATGTATAAGCTTGATTCGATTCTAATTGTATAAATTGTTTCGCTGCAGTCAGACAATATTGAACAGCGCATTTGTAAAGGGCATGCTCAGGTTTTATGTGATGGTATTGGTCAGTCATGGGTATGTAACATGGCACTTTTAGTTTTTATATTCATAAGAGTTAGCAATTGGTGGTCGTGTCCTTGGCTAGGGCTTTGATTTCCAGCTTGTTCATTGCTAAATTGTCCTAGGTATAGTGTGATGTATACGTGAGTTTTTCTACAGTTTCAGGAAGCGGAGTTATTGAAGGAGTTTGGTGAAAATAAGTTGACGGATAATGAGAGGCTTCATGGTGATATGTATAATTTCCTGGCTCAAAAAGCAGTGGAGACTCTTAGAAATTCCTTGGAAATGAGGAAAATGAAGGATGGGTAATTATCTTGCTCAGTAGAACTATCGTAGATGTAATTCTTATTGCTTTGGTGGAGGCAAACGAGCATAGACAAAAAGCTAGTGAGCATAATTTGTAGTGAGCGTGCATGTCATGCTGCTTCACCAATTGCTTGGATCCTTTGTTATATGCTCACTTTTTTTTCTTTTAATCTTCAAAGCAGGATTGTGGAGTTGAAGTGTCCAGACAGGCTTGTTGAAAAATACAAGCCACTTATTTGTCGTTTCCGCCAGTGGATTTATGAGCATTTGTTTCTCATATTGGCAGTGATTTTAGGAGTATGTCACAATCATAAAAATTGTGGGTTTGCCCTTTTCTTTTAAAGGGGAGGTGTGAATTATTTATATTTTTTTCAGCTCACATGTTTACTGAGGTACATATGGAGAGTCCGTCAGCACCGGTATCTAATGTATAGGGCAGAAGAGCTGTACGATCAAGTAAACATTAGTTTTATCTGTCTCTTCTGAAAGCTTCTTGCTCTTGATCATGCACCACTCCTGTTATTTCTTATTTGTCGATGAATATGGTTTATTTGTCTTTTTTATGTTCATTGTGAGATTTCCTCTCAATGTCCAAACACTGAACTATTACTTGTTTATAGGAATTCAAGCACGAATTTCTTTCATATCTTCTTTCCTTTGAAAATCTGAGTAGTAATTATGTGGCATTTCTGATAGGTTTGTGAAATACTGGAAGAGAAAGCAATGATGACAAAAAAAGGGTCCAGTGATGAACCATGGGTGGTAGCGTCTAGACTGCGTGACCATCTACTTCTTCACAAGGAAAGGAAGATGATAACATTATGGAAAAAGGTGTTTTAGTTTCTGTTTTGTAAAACTAGGCGCCCTTTTAGTTAAGTGTAAAACTAGTACAAGAAAACTGTTTATTCTCTCTACACTATCTGATCGGACTACTGATTTGGTGGCATGGCAAGATAGTTTGGTCCATAAATCATATGCTTAGCTAACTTACCTCCTCTTTGTGTGCTTTTTTTTTCTGGAGTATCCGCTGCTTTTTTTAGTTTGCTGACTCTTAGCCATTATCTTATACAGGTTGAGGAATTTATACAAGAAGATTCTCGTGTGGATCAGTACCCAAAATTGGTAAAAGGTGAACAGAAGGTTGTTTGGGAATGGCAAGGTCTGGAAGTTACTTCTTTGTGGTATTTTTTATGTAACACAAGCGAAAATGTGGTATTCTTGTTATATTACTCAAGCTAGGCATGGATGTCAGGGAATGCAAACTGTTATCTCTTATGATAAAGTAGCAACGTTAGGTTACCATCTGAAATATGAGTTAGAAAAACTGTTGACACATTTCTATATGAGATCCACTTTTCCCAGATTAATTTTGTTGAAGAATTCAAATTTGAATGTTCTTGACTAATTCTTCTTGTTATTTAAAATGTTATAAGTCAAGGAGGTTTAGTTGTGGCTATAAATTGGGGATTTTATTGTGTGAGTTGTAATTATGTTTGTATCTTGAAGAAATCTATAGATACAAGAATAATAGTGGATGTAATCAGCTTAATCAAACCAAGATTTGACCCCCCACAATCTGCCCATGCTACTCTACCTATTCTAAATAAATAATGCATCTAGCTTTTATGTTGGCAGTGGAAGGTTCTCTGAGTTCAAAATTAAAGCCAAAAAGAGAAGCTAATGCCAAAAACTTCAGTGAGAAGAGTCATGATTCACCAGCCCCGAGGCAGAAGCTACAGATCAGACAATTACTGGTGAAATCCTCATTATATTTTTCTAAGTCCACTTCTAAAAAAATCCATCACAAACATTGCAGCCATGAAGTCATGGAAACCTTTAGGGTTGTATGAGAATTATTGTATTGCTAATTTTTTTACATTATGCCTGGTAGACGCAAATGTTTCCCTTACTTTTTATCTAAATTCTCCTCATGCGCTCTCTTTTCTTGCTATGGCTCATGGCTGAAAAGTTGAGTGTTGCTGAGTCCTGTTTCTAACTCCAGACGGATGGCATAGATGACAAAGTCATGAAGTTGTCGTTAATTGCTTTGATATTGTCCTATTTAGATCAACGTATATACACGTACCATGATATAACATATTTAAATTTGTCTCTTTTGCTCGAGCAAATTGTTTTTAGCTTTGATTTTACCATCAACTCATCACCTTAACATAATTCTGCCGCAGTAATATATTAGTTATACAAGAGGGGATCTATTGTCCTTGGAACTGTTCCAGATGGATCTGTAAGGTGTTGTTCGCTTCTCATGGTCGATTTCTTTGGATTAAAGGTACTAATGGTTTTACTTTCTGTAAGTTTAGATTCCAAAAATTTGATGACCATCAATTTTTACTCCTATTTACATTTTTCTATGCAATAACAGGTTTTTCCCTATCTCATCGCCCCCTCTCTGCAGAAATGCTCATCCTGCTCGTTGACCTAAGTAGCTTTGTTGTTGATCTACTTGCATTTCATTTCACTGAGTGGAGTGGACCTTCTTCTCAGAATGTGGGGCTTACCAGCTAACTACTAAGAGTTGCAGAGCATTTATGGTGCACCTAGAAGTTTCAGATTTTGAATTTTTAGATTGTGATAGGAAACATCAACTTGACTGATTATCTGAGTGCAGATTACCACTAAAACAGGTTATATGATTGTACAGGGAAAAGCTATGCCCTAAGTGTGCATTTTAAATTTTCAGAAAATAGGAAATATCTCTTATGGTAGAGGTGTGCATACTGGAGTTTGCACAATTTTTCCCCAAATACTTGGCAAGCTTATGTTAGTTTATGAATGTCCCTCTTAATCATGCTTTTGCATGCCATGTATAGACTTGTAGTCTTTTCTAATTTCAATCCCCAAGCTTAATAAAGCCTTTGGCATGCTAAAGATCCTAGTACTTAATTTTTTTTTTTTTTCGAATTTCAATCCTCTCGTTAAATGAGTTTTGTTGCAGATGGCATCTATTACGTTGCTGTTTGAAAACATACACCATTAAGCTTTGTTCATTTACAAATAAATAACTGACCTTCATAAAATAGTTCTCCCAACAAAGCTGTTTAAACTCGAAGCCCTGGAAATTTCACTTGGGTGTCTTGTGATAGGATCTTACCAAGTATTAACAATTGCAGGTAGGTGGGAATTTTACCCAGTGAAGTGAAGAAGAGTCTGTACAATGTAAGACAGACTAGAATTTTCCATGCCTTGCACCTTTGGAGTGCTGGATGGTTTGATGGCAGCACTATGAATGGAAGATTTTTCTCCTCGATGGAGAGCAAAATCTTCTCTTCATTGGTGATATTCTGTTCTTCAGAGGTGAAGCTATCCTGCTGACCAGCCTTGCCTGCGACGGTTCACTAGCTCTACCTCCTGGCTAGGGACGAGGGAATGCACACCCAAGTACCTCAGCTGTGGCCGGAGAACGTTTGACGGAAATGCTGGAGACTTGATGATGAAGTGTGGAAATTGGTGCCGCCCATGCCGGGCTTTCTTAGCGTATGATGTGATCGGGATTTGCAGAACTTCTGGTGTTTGGAAGTGGAAGAGAGAAACAGAGAATTTGTGAATAATGCTGATTTTCTTGCACAATGTTTACTTTTGGGTGATGCTCTGTTGGGAACAATAGGAGGAATGATTTTCTTATCAGAGTTTCGGGTCTGAGGTGCTCAGAATTTGATGCTAGAACGAGCATCTTGGAGGTTAGGGGATATTGATTGAAGATATTGGTCAGGTTGTTTCTCTGTTTTCTTCTTCGCACGAATCAGGGATTGGCTTCCTTTGGTTCATAAACATGGTTCTTTGGTTTGAAATTGGAGTCACTGGTTCATCGGAAAACAACGTGTGGCTGTTTTTCGACGCGGCCAGTACAATTCCTCTCGTGAATCGTCTCGTCCGTAGGATCTCCACCATTGTTTCACAGACTAGCATTGCAGGTAGCAGTGGCGTTCTTCTCTAATCCTCTGTTTTTTGAACAAATTGGGCTTCCTATTAGATCCAGATCATGCAAGAACTAAACATGAAAAAGCAGCATCCCTTCTATTTTCTTCGTCAAAATCATCAAAAACTAAAGTAATTCCATACATGTAATTTCACGGGTCTTCCTGCTTGGTGATGTTTGCTCTGCAGCTTTCTTAAGCCTTCCAACAATGAAATCAGAAAACACATCAACCATTGCTAATTGAATCCGCATTGGGGTCACAAAGAGAACAAGACCACTTGGGCATCGACATGAATTGATCACTGAACAATTGAATCAGTCCATAAATATTAAAGGGAGAAAAACACAATGAAAAAATCCAGCTCAACGATTCCCGTCTGCATCTGAGACTGCGTGGACCGAGCTTCACCCCAGCAATGCCCTTGGGTCCGCCGGACGCCATGACTTGGAGCTCTTGCAAGCAGGCCATGCTCTTGTCTTCCTATTTCAAACCAATTGCAACACAAAAGGGTAGACACACAATTAGCAACAGCAGCTTCTTCATGGCCTCAAAACAAGTACCAACATCCTAGCTTCCCCCCCACCAAACAACAACCAAGAAAGAATGATAGAAAAAGCGGGCTTAAAGATCAAACCTTTCTATTTGTTCCACAGAAAACACATCTTTATCATATGGGCAGAATAGCATACAACCCTAAATTGCATACAACTAAAATTTGCTTTGAAAAAAAAAACATATAACTAAAATTTCCTTCATTTTTAAGGACTCCAAGTATAATTACTTTAAAAATTTTACCATGTAAGCATAGCCAGGGGAACAATATAATCATAATAATAATAATAATAATTATTATTATTATAATAGTAATAATAATAGTATAAAAATGGTGCAAATTAATTACCTAAATGTGAGTGATACGCAGTTCATGAGAGTGTAGTCTGAAGACCGTACGATCGATACGTGCGAAACTTTGGAGGCCGATACGATGCCCTCTACCAAAACCCTCGTCGGCCATCCATGGCGGACGAGGCCACCCGATCGCCGGGGTGGGGAAGGAGAAGCGGAAGAAGCGAAGCGCAGAGCTCGGAGTTGAGCTGGCTAATGGCGAGGCGGACGTCAATATACGAAAGGATAAGAAGAAGAAGACGAAGACGAAAGAGTTGGCCACCGTTAGTATCACAGTCGACGGTTCCATCATTGACGACGCCCAATCCTTCAAGCTAGCTACTCGCGTAATCTTACCTACTCTTTTATCCACTTTTTTTTTTTTGCTTTTTTGGTTGTTTTGTTTATGGGTGTTTGGTTCATTGGTTGGTTGATGGTTATGTGCATTTGTTGCTGCAGCTTGCCGGTCAGATTGCGCGGGCTGCCACCATTTTCCGGATTGATGAGGTACTTTCCGATGCTTCGTTGGTTCAATTTGTAGTCATTTCTTGCATGTCTAAGTATTTTCCTCAGGTTAGAGAGTTTGTTATTGGTGACAGTTTGGCCTTGTTATGATCAATTGTTGTTAGAAATGCCACCACTCGTGTCACTGATGTTATGTTATTTACCCTACTTTGCATTTCAAATAGTTTTTGATTTCCCTGATAGTGGAAATTCTTGTTGATTTTTTTTCCTTTTTTTCATTTTTCTCAGAGGCTCTGGAGCAGCTCTAACTATTATCCTTAGAAAAGGAGGTTGATTGACGTTGCTTTTTGGGAGTTGTTGCTATGAGTTAATTATTCGTAGAAAATATCGTCATTTGCATTGATCTGGTCTAATAGGATTTAGCTTAGTTTGCATTCTTTTAAAAAAATGTGGCTATTAAATTGTCGCCAGGTGATTCGAGATTCTAAGGACTTGTTACCTTAGTTAGGGTTTCTTTGGTTTGATAGATGATGAGAGAAAGAAAAAGAAAAAACTTTAAGAAAGAAAAAGAAAAGAAAAGAAAAAGAAGTTAGATTTCTTATCATATTCTCTCATGTGTTTGGTCAGGAAGAAAAGACAATTTTTTAAAGCATCATTCTCACTTTCTATCATTTCCCTTCCTTTTTGGTGAGAAAATGGCCTGTGAAGAAGTTTTCCATCATGATGGAAGACAACTTTCCTTTCTCACATTTTGTCTCAAACCAAACAAGTGAAATGTGAGAAAGGTACACTTTTCTCACATTTTCTATCTCCTTCTCACAATCCAAACAGACCCCGGGTGTCTCTTTTGAATGAGGTTGGCTGTTTGATGTTTGGTATTTGAGTTTATTGTCAGCGCAATTAACATTTACCCTGAACTTTAACAATTACACCTTCGTATGTGTAAACTTTTGACGTTGCAATTGAGTTTGGGACTTTTTTTTGAGTCATTGTTTAGTCACGTCCAAGCTGGAAGGTTTTTGATGAACGTGATTGAAACAATATAATCTTCTTTGGATTTGCGTGGACATGGAGACTACTAATTTCATGTTTAGTGTGGATGAGCTTAGCTGAGAGCCTGGGGCCCATTTGATTGTTCTACACATAAAAAAGAAGAAAATTGAGTACAGCGGGTACTGCATTTGCAGGTTGTAGTATTTGACAATAGTACTGGGTGGAGAGATAATTCCTCAGTTAATGCAACAGAGGAAGCAGATGAAAATGGAAGTGGTGCTTTGTTTCTCATAAGAATACTGAAGTATCTCGAAACACCACAGTACCTCCGGCGTTCTCTCTTTCCAAAACATAATAGCTTGAGATATGTGGTAATACTCCGCCATTGGCTTAATAATAGTGTTGTTTTTCTTTAAAGTCCTTTTCTTTTTATTTGAATTAAGATTTGTCAAACTTCTAAGTTACATATTTGTCTATGTGATCCAGGGCTTGTTGCCCCCACTTGATGCTCCTCATCATCTACGTAAGCATGAATGGGCTCAATATCGTGAAGGTATAATTTAGAGGATGTTCATGAGTTTGGTGAGAAATAGCTTATACAGTTATGTTTTTAGTGCTAAAGTAATTTCTTAGCAAATGATTCAGAATATATCAGAAGCATGTTTTATTCTAGGTAAGTTGCTGGATTAACTAAAGTGTGCATGCCCATATCCTGGCCCATTTGTTGCCAATAGACTAATTATGTCGATGGAGGATCTGTTTAGTAAAAGTTTAATCTTTGCTGTCTTGCTACAGGTGTGACATTGAAAGAAAAACCTTCAAATGCGGCTGGGACTTGGATTGATGTTGGTCTATCCAAGGTTTGTCTCTTAGGTGTTGATCAAAATTTTAGAGTTTGATGATTGACTATACCTATTCAATATTTGTGTTCTGATTTGATTATTGTCATTGGCCATTTAACCATAGTTAAATCACGCTGATAAGATGAATTAATCAGAGTTTTTCCTTTTGTTACGTCGCCTACATAGGTTCTATATGACCTGTAATACTACCATAGCTTTTTTTAAGTCTTCATGGATTAGGAGTTCTTTGTTAGATGTTTTACATATCTCCTCTTTGCTACTTATTTATTGCATGATTAATGTATACATGCCATTAAAAACCTTGAATAATTCTAAAAAAAATGGTCTATGATGCTTGTAGTTAGAATATTTTTGCTAATGAGGAGAAACTTATCATTGATAGTCCATCATATTTTACTTTTCAAAGAGCAGAATGTGCTAGTTGATCAACTATTTGAGCCCGAGTTCGCGTTACTGTGGCCATGGGTAGCAACCGCAATCTTGAATGAGGTAAAAAACTTGTGAGGATATTTTCCTTTTTTTTCCCCATGTCTTCTCCTTTTACTTTCCTCTTGAAGTAGCACTTTGGAACTTGCTGATCCTATCTGAATAAGCTCATGTGATACCTGTTCTTTCCAAAGATGGGCATGTGAGGCATGTCACTCTACAAGTTCTAGTTGTATCAGAATATTTCGTGTTTTGGATGATAATAACATGTAAGGATGCATATGACTTTTGTTCTTTAAGTCAATAGCATTAGAACTCTGATTTGCTTCATGAGTATATGGAGAAAAATGGGCATCAGTCATTCTTATGAAAAAAATTACCCTCATGTGTTCTTGACGTGGAATGATGAATTGCTGATAATTCCTGATTAAAATAAGACCCAACTTATGATGAGTGTACTTTATTTTGACAGTCCACTTGTTTAGTTTGGACAAGTAAAGTCGCCATTGTTATGCAATACACATGTTGTCTTTCTTAGTGCTTATAAACATGTGAATTTGATCTCTCAGATACCATGCTGTATGTGGTGACTTTAAACAAACCTAGAGAAGAGGGACTCTACTGGGGGTACAAGATCAGATATGCTAACAGTATTGGTTCCGTGTTCAAGGATTGTCCACACAAGGTGATCATTTGAAGGTCCTTTCTTCCAGATTCCTAGCAGGCTTGAAGCCTTTTAGTCCCTTTCTTTTTCCTCTTCTCTTCTGCTTAAATGGTTTTTATAGGGTGGGTATGATTATGCAACTGGAACTTCAGAACATGGCCACATTGTTAACTTGTCTGACCTTCTTCTTCCTAACTTTAGGTGCCTTCTCTGTCTTATCTTCAAACGTACGATTGGAATTTTGACTTAAAAGATTATTTGAAACAGAACATTTTGTATTATTTTTTTACTTTTTGTATTAATTTTGTATGCTGTTGCTAGCTTTTTACACTTTCTCAGCTGCTTCAACGCTTTTCACTCAAGTGTTGTGATTCCTCCTTTCCCCACTTCTGTTAGTATGAAGTGAAAGATATAAGGCAAATACTGAATATTTCACATGTTTGCTACTCTACAATTATTTCCAGGCATTCGTTAATTGCTTTTGGTGGTCTTGGCAGGCTTGAAGAGAATTTCGAAGAAGATACTGATTTCAAGGTACACTTTTTACATGTTTGTAATCATATTCTGCTGTTTTAAAAGAAGGATAGAAAGGTAAAAAAGTTCTTGAGTGGTGGAAATGAGGAGATGAAAGTTGGAAATTGTAAATCTGTATGACTTAAGGTCAAGTGGGTTCATTGATTATTATAGCAGATTTTCCATTTTAAAAGTTGTTATTGTTAAATGTATATATTTGAGTATTCTATGTTTATACAAAATTTTTAGGGCAGTTTTTGAAGCAGTGATGTTCCACCTTTAATTTTTCATGGTGCATATGATTGGTTTTCAGAATTTTTTCCCGACCATGATATTTGTTAGCTTGGTAGATATTTTGAAGTTCTGACATCAACATGGAACAATTTTTTTATTTTTTATTTTTTATTTGTCAGGGGAAGAGTGTTCACGAGGTATTCAGTTCTTACTTGAACACATGCCCTTATCAAGGGAGTAGAACAATCCGGACTGAGGTACTCTACGTTTCTAGATTGAGTCTATGTCCTTGTGTAGAATTCTTGGTTCATGCCCTCTATGCATTGTTCTTATTTGTGTTTGGAAGTAGAAGCCTTATTGTGGTTGAATTGTTTTCCCTGTTGTTGTTCATGTGGTGTCAAATTAGCAGTGGCTTCACAGAACCTGCTAATTCATTTATGTATGTTGACCAAACTTTGATATCATATTCCAGGAAGCCATAGTTATATCTCTACAATATTTCCAAGAACCAGTGAGGCGAGCTTTGCAAAGTTAGGAACAAAGGAAGATAACGCCTTCATAATGCCAAGGGATTTGTGCAAACATTGACTGATGATGTTTAGCACTTTTGTCATTCTAGTAGTGATTACATTCTAGTAATGTCCATTTTGCGGCGTCGATACCTAAGAGGAGAGAGATACCACATGGTTTTCCTACATTTACAGCTGGTGCTACTCTTTTGAGCAAACTATATGTTTTGTTGCTGTCCTCATTCAAGAAATATCCATGTTTTTTTCCCAAGGGTAAAAGTGATTTATTTAGTTTATTAGAAATTGACGTGGGTGGGATAAGGGTTTTTCTTTGGGAATGGGTGGTTGGGATGGATCCTGGCATTTTAACTATTTTAATTGCGATTATGCCAGTTTAGCTAGATATCTATGTTCAGATTAGGTCAACCCTCTGTCATTTAATTGTCTGTCATTAAATTTTATTTGCATTGAGACATTATGAAATAAGTGTTGGATTAAACTTACCAGACTAGCTGTTCAAGAACTCTAAACTTGCAATCAGCAGCGGATTTGGAACTGTGTCAATGCTTGGATGTATGCTGAATTGTCTGATACTAACATGTCATAACTTTAGAAACCCCAAATTGCAGCTAACTTTTCTGGTAGTTTTGTATGTTTATCTTCTCCAATATCTGTTGGGCAGAAGCACTAAATTGTGCTTTTATTGGTTCAACGTCCATAAATATTTTCCGCATTGCGAAGTTTGCTTGTTCTGTACTTGTATGTTTGAAGCTTGCTGCTGTATGGAACTGGTTGAGTTGTATTCTGTACATGCATAAGATGTTGCTTAAAGGCCGTCTGCTAGCAAGGATATGGAACTTCTTCAAGACATTATGAATCCGTCGGAACTCTTTGTTACACTAAATGGCATTGTGAATCGGTCGAGGGGAATTGCCTTAGAAAAAAATGTATCGTTTGTGACTCGAATATTTAGAGTCGATCTTCATGAACGTTGCTGTTGTACATGTAATATCAATGGCATTGAGTCACTGTATGTATTGAAGGATACTGATACCGTATGATGTTTGCTGTTAGTGATCCCATACCAGACTAGTTGATGAAGAACAAAGAATTGGGTCTGGGGTCAATCTGTTCTGATAGAATTAAGGGCGGAAATGGACGTAATTTATCCGATTATTCGTCTGTTAATAAGCTAAAAGTTGGCATATACATTTCATGTCCGCCATTGCCCATGTCTGTTAACCATCAATAAAGAAGATAAGTTCATATAAGATTTGGTAAAGGTTTCTTATATTTGTTGCTAATTACGTTTTCCACTTTCGCGTTTTGGATGATTTGCCTAGATTTGTAATTGATATGTATATATGGACATGGTCGTTGGTAAAAAAAATGCCAAAAAGACGGACTGGCATGGACATTTTTATCCGCAGCTAGTCACAACGTAAACATGAAACTGAAAATTTGTTCTTCCAAACAAAAGACCAAAATTAATGTTCCAGTTATGGAGGTTGTTAGTGATATACATCACATTTAGTGACAAATATCATTTTTGGTTTTACTGTTATCTCTTTTTTGAGGGTTTGTTTGATTGAGACGAAAAAACAGAATATCTAAGAGAAGCAATCTTAATGAAAGTGGTGTGTGCATATTAAGACGCTTATGTGAGGTCCTAAATTTTAGTCATTCCAGCGTATGCTTCTCAAGCCTTTTGCCTACTTTTGTGTTGGAAATTGATGGTAAAATTCTAACTTTTAACATTTTACAAACTGGGTAAAGAGTAAAACGCAATTCTATTAAAAGAAAAAGTAAAATTAAGATTTTTATGATCAAGATGTTATAAAATTATCACCCACTTTGTACAAATCACAAATCCATAAAATGGGCTTTTAATTTTTCAAGGCAACTGGCCGGTATGCATCCGCTCACATTAAGACTGGCCATGGACGACACACACAGGGATGCACACGAACGATTGATTGCGATCATCAACTGTCAACTTCGAATGCATCTCCAAGTGCGTCCGATTGTGGCAGACGCAATATTCCCTCCTCACGCCACACACCCAATTAGTAATTAACACTCTTCAATACCTCTAAAACCAAGAATTTTGAGAGCCAAAATCGAAAATAATAGTATCAAATTATAATTATTCTTTTGGTATATCAATATTCAGTAGTATCTCCAAAGTTATGATTATGCTTTTTGGTATATCAAATAGTTTTATCATTTAAGAGCACCTTGATCAGCTGCTCTTTGCCATGGAGCTCTTGCAGTGGGCAATGGCGCCTTGGATTGCACTCTGCAACTCCTCCATGGACGTCCGGTGAAGCCCGGCGGGGCGGTTCGGCGAGGAGTTCATCGACGAGGGGCAGCTCATTCCATTGCTCCTACTCTGCGGTGAGCACATCGTTTTGCTCTGGTTACCAGAGAAGGACAAGCGATGGGGCATCGAAGACGAATCGCTGTTCTTGGAAACCAAGGTAGAGCTTGTTGGGCATTGAACATAAGTATTAGAGCTCTCTTGCTTGATCGAGAGCTTGGCATAAAACGGCCTCATCTTCTTCACACACCTCTTGAAAACCTCTCTTGCAGTCATGGCCGTCTTTCCGGATTGAGCTCGCGACGAGCTCGTCTTGTCTCTTCGGTGGAAAAGAGAGGAGGAGAAAGGGATGGTGAAGTATCTGCTCTTCTTGGGCACTTGGGTCGTTCTCTTACACCACTCTTCGTCTTCGTTGGCGATCAATAGATGGATGTCGCCGGAGGTGGCGGTCGAGTCGTCCGAGCTTCCACTCGAGCCTCGGGAGGCCGTGGCCATGCTTGTGGTGGAGGAAAGAGATGATGGCGGGGAAAGACATAAATTCATGGAGGATTGAGTTGAGAGGAAATGGGAATGTTCAATGTGAGTTGAATGCAATAGAGGGGTGCTGTGCTATCTTGTCGTGCAAATATGTGTATATCATAAGATCAAAATCTAGGACAAGGGACATGAAAAGATGGAACATGTGCCATCACGAGGTGTGTTGCATTTGATTGAACGTTTGAGCTGTATTTTTGTGGGTTGTGTGATTGGGAGATGAAGAGCATGTTAGTTTTGCTTTTGTGATTCCAAGTTGGCAGGGATGGGATGTGAGACAAAGTTTGCAACAATTGTCGTTGTGATTGAATTGGTTCGAGTTCCAAGGAGTCAATCAACAGTTTTGTCTGAGGGATTGGTGTCATTCTTGTCTTCGCATCCCGTCAATTCAAGCATCCATGTTAAACATGTTAAAAATTCAGTGATAAGTATCTGTAAACTTTATTTATAAAATTAATAAACTCTTGTATTAATGAAATGAGAGTTAAAAGTCGGATTATGGGTTCTCACAAAAATTAAGTGGTTAAAATAATTAAAATTCAGTAAAAAATAAATTATTGTAATCTATTTTTTTACTAAATTAGAGTATATTTTTAAAATCGTAGTTTATGTAATTACAATATATCTCATTATTCAATAAAGGGGCTATATGTGAAATTAGAGGGCAAACATAAAATAACACTATAAATACCATATACCTACTACGCCGGCTAAGTTCTAAGTAATGATCATAAATATAAAATGCCAAAATTAATATTTTATTTTTCAGCTTTCACGGGTTATACTAAAACCTACTAAACTGAGATTGGTCATTGTCAACTCGTCACATGTGAATTGGCTCAAATCAGCATGTCTTGGCCTATTTTTTATTTGATATTTGCCAAAAATGAGTTTCTCTTTTTTTAACCAGGTTTTGTTATAATTTGTTTTTTTATTTAAAAAACTCTTCAAGTTGACTCCACTCCATGTTTTACTGAGTGAAACTTTAATTATAATTAACTCTCTTAGTCAAACTATAAAAGTTATAAGAATATAATATATTATTTATACATTAATTAAATTAATATTTTAAGTAATATAAATCAAATATTTATCAATTTCAAGTGTCAAAATAACAGCAAATGCTAAATTCATTTGATTATTTATTCACATAATTAAAATTTTAATATAAATGACTCCGAACCTATTCTACTCCATGACATGCCGAATTAAATCCAAGGGTTTTGTGATTTGCGACTTTATTTAGAATCGACCAATTTTTTACTACCATGGCTTCTAAGCACAAATTATTATTTGTTGTTGTATGGATAAAAGAGTGCCAAGGTTGTGCCTTGGGCTAAAGACGAGTATCTCCCTGGCTAATAAGTAACGCTAAATAGGGGTGTAAACGAGCCAAAATTACTCGTAAGCTTTTTGTGTTCAGTTTGGCTCGCGTTTATTAATTTTTGTGCTTGAAAAAAATACTCAGTTCGAAATAGATAAGCTTGTTAAACAAAGAACAGAGCTTAAGGAAAAAAGTATTTAGCTCGGCTCAGCTCAAAACTCAAACTCAATGTGTACAAAGTCGAAAAAATATTCAGCTCGACTCATCTCGTGAATACTATTAAGGTCACATTAAATTTATATACTGTTCAAAAAAATTTGATCCTATATAAATCAAACATATAAATATTCGTTAGGCTCGAGTTCAACTTAAACCAAGCCCAAATACTATAAATTTTAAATAAATTTAGCTCGGCTCGTTTACATTAAAGTTCAGCTCGACTCGGTTTATATCAAGTCAAATTCAAGCACACCCTTTATCGGCTCGGCTAAGCTCGTTTACACTCTTAGCGCTAAATTCAAACAACTCAACTTAAGAAAAATTTTCACCTGCGAACGGTGCTACAGTTTATCATAAGCAGTGCAGTGCATTAACTGAAACGTTGGATAAAAGCTAGCATCAAACATGCCATTTAGACGTATATTCCAACTGTGCTCGCGCGGGTCTTCTTCCCCATTTTACTGCCTTCTAAACAATATTATCTTCCCCCAACGACTCAGAGGTCTCATCTAATCTATCTTCCGAACACTTAATTCTTCAGTTTTGAGTATGAATTTTACTTCATTGCCATCTCCAAAAAGATTTGTTCATCAATTTGTCGATGGCTTTGGTCAAAATATCAACCTATAATGTATTTTTTGTACACAGTTGTTCCAAAAATCAAGTTTTTTCTTTAAAAAATTTAATTTTCAATCTCTATTCAAATTTCGTGGGGGTGGTTGTATTCAATTGTTGTATTAAAATTTTTTTTGTTGAAACCCGGAGCAGAGAGTTAAAGAGAAGTTAGTTAACAAAATGCTGAAGCGGTTGATTCTTCAAATATAATCAAACATGAGATTAAACCATAAAATTTAAGACAAACTTATAATTAGCTGATCATTTTTGCATGAAAAAAACTTATCTTTCTGAATCAAAAAGAAAATTTGCGTACATCATAGTTCTTTATCAGGTATCCTACGTGTTTAGAATAGTAAATGAAAAGATTGTTTTTCATCACAACACTGCTCAGGTGGCTTTCATTTATGTAACCACTGTTAGGTTAATTTCACATCAGTTATGAATGATGTTGTTGACTTTTATATAAATTAATAGGAAAACTTTATTCCTTAACTGGCTTTGAATAAAAAAAAACCTATAAAACTTGTCTGAAATTCCTTTTAGAAGTTTATAGGGCTTGACAGTGGTATCAGAACCTAATTAATTTTGATGTTCTCTTGGTTTGCCTCATGATATGTTACTCAGCCCGAATTGAAGTTTTCTAAACTTCATTATAACATGTAGATCTAACATGTGTAAGAAAAAGATGACTTGAATAATATAATGTGTGAAAGAGAGACTTATTAGGTTAATTCTACTTATGAATGGTATTGGCGACTTGTATATAGATTAATAAAAAAAATTTATTCTTTGAACTAACTTTTAAATTAAAAGAGCTCGTTGAGAGCCAAACAACTATAATATATGAAACCAGGGAAAGAAAAAGAAACCTCAATGAGGAAATGGGTAGAATGAAAAAAGAGGCAAAACATCTTGTTCATTATCAAACCGTTGATGGATTTTTATCGGCCAAACGATGATAATTGTTTCTAATGAGGGCACCTCACTTTAAAAACAATGTGGTGTTTCCTCATGAGAAAATTTTTCCTCAACTTAATACAACATAAATGACCTGGCCTACAATTTCCTTATATAATAATATTATATTAGCTGGTCTTCTTGATTAATGACTTGTATATGTACACCAAATCTTGTACCGCAATTTCTTCCAAAGCAATTAAGATGTCTTTCGCTAAATCCTGTGCGCCTCCCAGGGATGCACTAATTAGGGACGCCCTCGATGATGAGACGATCTCACTCATCAACGGTAACCATTCCATGCGTCCCCAGGTGCGTCCAGAACGGGCGGACGCAATACTGTGATTATGTAGCAATCTCTTATTATCATTGTTTTTTTTAGAAAAAATATCATAGTGAAATATTATTAGAAGCACGACCAATTATTGTATAATAAAATATATGCCATTAAAGTTACAATTTTATCCCTAATAGCATGGCAATAAGTCTATGATAGGAATATGTGATTGGGGACGTCTACATAGTCCAAATTTGTTGGAAGACCTTGTAGCTAACAAGACTCACTTGTCTAAGTTTAAGTTAAGTTGCCACGGGGAACGGTGGCTAAGTTTAACTATGGTGCCCACTGGCAATAATAGGGGTGCCTATCAGTTAGGTTTGGTCTGACTAAACTAAATTCATTAGTTAAGCTAAATTTATAAACTAAAACCAACTATTTATTATTAAGGCAAAACCAAACCCGATTAAATAAAAACTAAGCCTGATGATTTATTAAACGAATACTTATTTAACCATTTAAACTACATGCTTCAAAAAAAATTATTCAAGCAATATAATAATAATACATGTTCTATAAAGTTATGTTCAGTGAAAACATATTTTTAAAATATTTGATATTTTTATTAATAAATATTAATCTTAAAATTAATAAAATACTAATTTTTATAATTAAAATTATAATATAAGAATCAAGTATTAGTTATTGGGTACACTCTATTACCAAGCCCTTCCCTTTACAATTGGGTGTTCATTATTCTCAAACTAAACCATATTATTTATATGTACAACCTTACCATTAAGGTTCGGTCGAGTCGAGTTTCATGGGTACCCCACCTAATGGGCACCCCTACCCGCACCACAACCGCTACTACATGGCCTATGGTTTTTTCTATGGAAAATTGAAGTCTGCCACAGGAAAAAGAGTCATTTGCTAGAGGAAATGTACGTTTTTTTACTTAGTGACTCTAAGACCAAATAAAATGAAACGTGTGAACACTTATTTATGTTAGAAATTCTTTAGTAATTAGCATTCTTCAATGTGATTGGGTTTTATAAAGAACCTGGACTAATTAATTTTTATTTGATATTTACATCAATATTTGTTTGGTTGTCCTGAAACTATAAGAATGAAATATAAAATTTAAAGGTTTCAAATTTTTGTTGTGTTTGGATGTCTTAAAATTTAGTCAATTTTTTTTTAATTTCAATTAAAATAAATTAATTTAAAATTTTTACAAAATAATATTTTCTTATAAAAAAATTTTAAAAAATCTTGAGAGACACATATACGTACACATGAAAATAAACTCCATTCCATGTGATAAAACTTCTCGGTCCAAATAATCACATGTTCACAGCTAGATGTTATCGGTGCCCACTGAGTTTTCCATCTTTGCTCAAAAAAATCAAACTAGAAGTCCAAACACTACAAATTATATTGCCCAGACCACAACACAATTTCTCGAAGTAAAAGTACAGTCTTCACCATTCCATCACTAGGATTAGTCGGTGAAAACAATGATCATCTACGTAGATATCTGATTTGGATTGAACAGACCCAGATCAAATAACATGGATGAACCACCCATCCATGGTTAGAAGATCAAATAGCTCAAGATCCAACGTGTCTATTCCATGGGTTTTCTTGATGGTTGAAGACCTCCATCAGATCAGCTGGCCTCATTAAGAACGGGAATGGGGGGAGTTCACAAATACCCCCCCCAAAAGTACTTGCCACTCTTGGATAACCCAGTGAGGTGGAGCACATATTGACTTGCTGCCAAATTGGTGTTGTCGATGGGGGGGCGGGGCTACAAATAGTGTGATGATATCATATTACCGTGGAGCTACCCAACGGTGCTAGTGCAACCGTTGCTACTTGCTTCCATGCATCAAAAACTCCATGAGTTTCCTACCATCCTCAATTAATGGCGGCAATCAAAGGGTCAATAGCAGCAGAGAGGAGTAGAGATTGCTCTTTTATTGTGCAGTCCACATGTTCGCTTTAAAGCATGTTGCACTTGACTAACTTGTTGCTCTTGCTAGCCTTTTCATATCAGCTCCGTTTTCTCTCTATGTTCTATTGGGCTTTAACTCCTATCTTTCCTTCTTCCACTATCTTTTGCAAGGGTTTATGGAGGTCGAGATAAGCGGCAGTTCGCCTGGTCATCCAGTGTCTGGCTCAAATCTTGCTTATCTTGTGTGGGATGATCTGTCTGTGGTGCTTCCAAGCAAGGGAGGTGATGCACCGACGAGGAGGATACTCCATGGGCTCAATGGGTACTGTGAGCCTTGTAGGATCTTGGCCATCATGGGTCCTTCTGGTTCTGGCAAGTCCACCCTCCTGGATGCCTTGGCAGGTACTTTTCATTCATTTGATCCATTGTTTCCAATTAGTATGCTAGATGAGAGAAGCAAGGTACCAAAACATGAACCGGGTTTTGCATAGTCTAGAATTTGTTCCTCAAATTTTCTACATAGAGTGCGTGAATCTTGATGTCTTTGTGTTTTAAACTCTTTTGAAAAATGAAAAGAGACAATTTCTTAGCATGTTCTCTCCAAAGGCAAGCTCTTCCCTTCTGGGTTCATGTCAACTTGTTAGGAGTCATTTTGTGAGGTGATTCTTGGCTACCTATTCCTGTCCAAAGAAAGCTTTTTGAAGCTATGCTCCAGGTAAAACTGTAAAAGGAGATTGGACCTACCAAATTCATGATTGTGGTAGGGCTCCTCTCCTAAATGATCCGAGTTCCAAGCATGTGTCAGGCCCCAATTACAGTGGAACAGTAAAAGTACTAACTCTGTCTCAGAAGAATTCAAGGCAGAAAGCTAACACGAATAGCTGTGTAGCACAGTTAGCACTTGAACTTCAAAGAAGTAGCTAATCACAGATTCATGAGAACTCGTATAATAATGTGACAAGAAATAAATTTCATATCAAACATTAGGAATTTCAGATGGGTCTATCATTTGCCAATTCATATATATATATATATATAT
>JAVDBV010044894.1:0-15015 GCA_032619315.1 Piper longum
GCCTCGCGGCCGGCTTTCCAGTCGTACCTGTCATGACCACCGGCGCAGCCGCAGTCGCCGTCGGTGAGGGAGTTTTTGGAGTCGGTTTTTGCCACCGCCGCCACCCTTTCGGGCTATTTACAGGCGACGGCGAGCCACCACTGGCCGATCCAACCACCCATGTAGCTTTCCCTCACCTAGATCTACATTTTGAGACCGGCATTGACCTCCGTCGTGGCCGTGATCGTCGCCGGCGACGTCTCCACACACGGCAGCGATGCCGCCCCTTTCCGACCGTTTTTCGGCCGACCAGTTGCCGGACTCCGCCGGTTGACACCACCTGCAGCTCGCCCATCCTCCCCTCTATCGATCCCGACCGGCGACCGCCGCAGCCTTGCCGCCGTGGCCGTTTTCCGGCAACGAGCACCGCCGCCCCGTCCAGCCCGTTTACCCGCGACCGTGTTCGCCTGCCCACGATCTCGTCCACTAGCCCGCGATCGTGTCTGCGATCCTCCCAGTCGACCCAACCCATTTTCCAGCCCGGGTTGGTTCAGGCCATTCGGGTTGGTCTGGTTAAGCTTGATTCGGTCCAGTTCAACTCAATTTCAGCCCGTTTTTGTCTGTTTTTGCACTGTTTTCGGTAATTCCATAACCAATACATTAGTTTAGATGCATATTCACAATGTTTAGCCTAATTGAATGTTATGATGAATTTTCTTTAATTATTATTTTATTTAATTAGTTAATTATTTATTATTATTTTTTTATTTTTATTTATATGTTTATCATATAAAATGAATGTTTACATGATTGTTTGTTATTATTAATATTATATTTACTTATGAATATCAGTCTTATTATGGTCACCAAATTTTATTTATTTATTTATTTATTTATTAATTAACTTATTTATTTATTTATTCGTTATGTATATGTTATTATTTCTTTGTATTTAATTATATATTCTTGTGTTGTATAACTGATATTATTATTATTTATGATTAATGAATATTAACTATTTATTTATTTATTTATTATTGAATTATTTATTAATTATTTGATTATTTATGTGCTATTAACACGTCTATACATAATATTTACTCGTGTTTTCCTGTGTACGTATATAGTATAACTATATTATTATTTTCTCATTAGTATATTATTTATGTTCATGATTACTTGTTTGTTATTTATCTAATTATCCATGAGTGCAGTTTCCTGTATATTTATTATTTATTATTTAGTATTACTATGTCTCGATTTGCGTGCCGAGTGTTTAATTATCAGTTTGTTAGCATTGCTTCCTTTATTAGGATGTATTGATGATATGAGCACACACCACGAGCATGCATCATATAGATAGATTAGTTTTCACTTAGCATGCTTAGCAGTGGGTTCCGATGTAGGCTTTGGAGCCCGATTTCGGTTCACTTAAGAACCGAATCAGAAATGTTGTGATCGAGTCAAGTCATGTTTAAAGTTGATAGTCGATACGACTCGATTGATCAAATAGATTGAAACAACCCTCTTGGTGTCATGAGAATGGAAGACAATTTCAAATAAACATCAAAATACATCAAATATAAATAAATGCAAGAAAGAAAATCTTAGGTTGAGCTCAAGTGTGTGTAGCATTTATGTGTCCTTCCACTGAAGTCAATACAGGATTTGCGAGACCTACATATATTATAAGAAAACCGTTAGTAACGAATGACACGATCTGGACACCTATGGGTACACGCACTATAGGTATGGCAGCAAGTGCAGATCGAGACCGTCCGAACTCGAAACTGACTCGAGTCCTGAAATAGACTATAAGGAGGGAATCGAGGTAAGAAGGCTAAATGGGCCTCGAACAGTGAACTCAATCAAATTGGGCCCACAGGGGCATAAATCGAGTGATCTAAAATTCCTATGATGCATGTAAATGATGTACCCATAAAATCCCAAACGGATTGTAAACGCCGCAACGGCCTAAATCTAGGCCTAAAATCTTAGCTAGCATATACATACAAATCCGTATACCTAAGTATACACTGATAACTCGTGATCTTATTATCTGCACGTCTGGCATAATCAGCCAATATATCATGCTCATATGGCCATTTTGGCCTATAATCATAATCTGAAACTAGTTTGGCCCGATCTCACTCGAACCAACTCGATATTGACCCAAATAGGGCAAAACTCAAATCGGGTAAAACCCTAACCCGAAAATGGGGTTTTACAGTAGCGGAGTGCCTCCCCGCATAATAATGAATGGAGTGTAGTGGAGTGCCTCCCTGCATAATAATAAATGGAGTGTAGCGGAATGCCTCCCCGCATGATAATAAATAGAGTGTAGCGGAATGCCTCCCCGCATGATAATAATAGTAGGAGTGTAGCGGAGTGCCTCCTCGTGTACATCTGACTTGTTTCTTTAATTAGACGGCTTAGTGGTTTTATCACTAACGCGGAATTGCCTCCGCAGATGTGCAGATATGAAATTAGGTGGGAGAAGACGTTGACAACCAGAGCATGGAGCAAGATAAATATGAGGATTCCCTTTTAATTTTATTTGAGTTTTAGATGTGGCTATGGGAAACGGTCTAAGACTGTGGGACAATTATTATTATATCTTGTTTAAAACATAATTTACTTTGAATGAGTCATATTTATGGTTTGATTTTTAGTAACACCCGGCCATCTAGGCCTAATTAAATAATTGAAAAATGGCAGGTCGTTACGTATTTATTTATTTATATGTTTACTAAAACGAGTAATATTGATATTTGCTCATGTTTATCTCTATATTTATATAATATTATTATATTATTGTCTTATGATTAGAGAATTGTTCATGTTTATGTACTTATTATTTATCTAATTATCTATGAATGTATTTACTTTGTTTATTTATCTATTTATTATTAATTATTATTGTGTCTTGATTTGCGTGCCACATGTTTATTTATTGGTTTATTAGGATTGATTTCTTTGTTGTGATGTATTGATGATATGAGCACACACCACGAGCATGCATCATATAGAGACATTAGTATTTTAGTTATTATACTTAGAAGTGGGTTCCGATGGAGGATTTGGAGTCCGAGCTCGCCATAGATGTGCGGATATGTTTGGAGCTTGGACCACAGGTCCGTAGGACTCTCCTTCTCTGCTTGACTCCTTGCATGTAATATTTAATCGTGTTTTAAACGTATGATGTCATCGGCGGTGTTTTATCGGATCCCTCCTATGTCGGACCATTTAGCCGCATTTTTGCACTTGTTTAATAAAACTACAAGGGTGAGACCCTTGTTGGTTTTCGAACTTTAGCTCCAGAAATTTATTATACAAGCCTCGTCCCTTAGCCTATTATATAAGTACGCGTAGTTTTATGGATTTCACGAATAAGAGAATGAGTGGTACAGAGATACGTTTGGACTGCCCTAATACTCTTTCAAACCATGAGGTAGTGTGGGTGTATGATGATAATGCGTAATGAAGCACATTTTTGGAATATGTGGCACTAACTTAATTTTTCCTTTTGTTATTCGAGTAAAGTGGCGGGTGATATGAAAGTTGTGAGGGCGTAAGCGCTCTATGTATGTATGATTATGATTATGAGCTGTGCATGCGAGCCGGGATTGGTTAAGTATGTTTGCTTACTGCCCGGTGTGAGGTAATTCTTGAAGTTTGACATTTTTTTTGGTAATAGAATACCCATTTGCCAGTTTGTATTAGTTATTTACGGACTAACATTTTTCATATGATATATTTAGGTCATGAAAATCTTGAGTCGACTTTGGTGCGATGACAGATAGATGGTACATACACTTGAACTCAATATAGTATTTACTTTCTTGCATTTATTTATATTTGATATGTTTTGATGCTTATATGATAATATTTTCCATTCTCATCACAACAAGAAGGTTGTTTCGATCCGTTTTTTTCGATTGAGTCGTACCGACCAATAATTTTAAACATGACTTGACTCAATTGCAATATTTCTAATTCGGTTCTTAAGTGAACTGAAATCGGGGTGTTACAAATTGGTATCAGAGCCTTGTCTTGGTCTATTGAGATGGAAAGCTTTTATTTTGAGCCAAGTGTGTGGAGCTGTCCTTAGCCAAGTCGATAGGTATTTTCTTTTGTTTCTTTTCTTACGATTTAAGATGGTGTGGTCAGTGAGATCTGAGCAGTGCATGCTTAGGTGTTGGCGATTATAGAGGACTAATGAGATGTTTATGATGAGATCATGGTTTAGTAGACACCAACAAGGATCTCCCTGGAATGTTGTGATAAGCTCTAAGACATGCCTTTGCTTTTACCGTGCCAGTGATTTGGACGACGTAAGAATGTCCACATACTAAATTAGCTGAAGTTGGATTGGATGATGACCGGGAATACCTAGTATTTCGGCAACCACATTGTAGCACTTGCCCGTCTTTCGCATGTCACGACATTAGTCCTTCCTTGGGGCATAGTGTACATTGTGAGACAAAGATAAGAGATGACACGACACCAGTGGGGAGCTGAGAGTATGAAGATATTCACCTAGTTATTTGACACATGAACATGGACCATCAAGTGCCTTAAACAGATCCATTAAGCATAGATTAAGGTCTTCCTTGGAGAACTTAGACCTTGAGATATATCCTTGTAGATGGAGAATGCGATTATGCGACAGGTCTACTTCAACACATGGGGGAAGACATGCCAAAGACAATTGTGGATTCACAAAGTATATGATTAGGATTAGATCTTCAGCACCGGGATAGTAGAACTACCAGTAGCACAATTGCCGTCCGAGTTGCACAACCACCGTCCGAACAGCACAACCGCCGTCCGAATAGCACAACCCCCGTCCGAGTAGAATAACCATCATCTTTGATGGACTTCCACCGATCGAATGTGCACTACTGCAGTCCGTGATGCACAACTGTAGTCCATATATTGCGTTACCACCGAACGATTGGAGCATTGATTGTGGATTAAGGGCCAGTAGTTACCTCACCCTCAAGGAGGACAACTACTTGATAATGTTCTTATCATTGTATAGAGACCACATGTCATAATTTTGTAGTAGACTTGGGCCAGAGATTGAGGACAAGATATAGCTATGTTAACAACAGTAGAGCAGAGGAAAGTTAGGTGCACTGAGATAATTTTGAAGCGATGATACAAGATTGATACCACTAGCCATCTTGCATACCATCTCCTTGACCTGACATCCATGGGTTAGACGGGTATTGCAAGCTAGCGTTAGTTACAGTCTTAGATAGATCCTTAGACACTATTAGTGTGTCTTTTATAGATGTATATGGACAGTGTCCAAGAACAGTATAGTGTGACCTCCAGATGAGATGGCCACACTAGTCAGATTGTTTAGTCTGTGTGACAACGTACGTATGGGCTATACCTAGGGTATACAGGTCAGATGATTAACAAACGGTGAGACATGCAGTATGGGCTATGACTAGGGTATGTAAATCAGATGGTTAGTAGATGGTCAGACATATCGTGTGACCTTAGCTAGCGAGGGAGTGCCCTTCAAGGAGATAGTATTTTACTTGTGCTCGCCAATACAATTAGGTCCTTACCTTGAGACAGAAGATTGAACCTTTGCCCCGAGTATAGGAGGTACCTTTGTGGTACTATTTGGGACTTACAATGCAGATAGCTGATGACAGACCATCCGGAGGAGATAACTTCACCCATGCTTGGGAGCGACGAAGGTAGAGACTTCAGCCTGATCGGATCATGTTGACCAGATAAAGGGACACCGACATTTGCTCATCTTGATTTATAACTTTGCTTGAGAGCCTACCACAACGTTAGTAGTTATGTGAGTTAAGATTAGTAATACAAATCGGTACGGGATGGTAGGTCACACACCATTGAAGAACGAACGAGACATTGTCACACCTCAATATGAGTCCCCGTAGACTCGAGGAGAGATAGTGATTCTTTGGGTCGTTTAAACCCTATCCGTTTAGAAGTGCGTGACTAGTACAATATCGAGAAACACATGCCTACTGTTAGTTGATTGAAGTTGAACCACTTAGGAGCTGTTTCTTAGATACGTCACTAATTAGCTGTTCCATAGGATGGCCACCTATGGCTGAGTTCAATCATGATAATCTTTGAGACATGTCCATGGACCTACCTATACTTTTGAGTCACCCAGTATCTTATACAGAGTTTCATTACCCCACCATGACTCAGACAGATATCCTTATGTCACCACAGATAGAAAAATAATGTCAGATTATGTGAGGATGAGACATATCAGTCATACTATTTATTTTTCAGATGGTTAAGATGAGCAGACACTAACCAGTACACATTCCACAGACCAGATGCAAACTCCATAGGTCCATGTAGAGTATGTTTTCATACTTCTTGAGACATGCTGTACATGTACAGGTGTTCTCGCCTCCATTCCATCATAGAGAGCCCTCTTCAGTAGTTAGTGGTCATATAGATAGTTACGAGATCTAGAGCACGCAGTAGACTCATAGCAGCTTTCTTTGTTCCATTATGGAATAGAGTGAGATATTTGACTTAGTACTTAGTTAGCTAAGACCTAGTTTTGTTCCTCTTATAGGGACACCTGAGGGTTTAACTTAGATTGGCGACAGTGAGCCATATAGTTCATTGGCATTTACCTTTATTTGGCACGAGAGTCCACCATATGCTAGTAGGACTCGCAGCGCTCCTTAGTATAGCTGTAGGATCTAGAGCAGAGTGCTTTGAGTGTACACCTAGTTGGCCCATCGCATTGATGAGGATTGGGGAGATATGGGTCGAGGTTAGGTCATATGCATTGCACTGATATAGTTTTCCTAATGTAGTTCAAACTAGTACCCTGCAGTACTCTAGAGTACCCGCTCCACTACCCAGTAGACCCTTAGGGGTGAGCTTAGATTTTTCATGCAGATGTCATTGCATTTCAGTCCCCATAGTATGTATTGACCCTAGGAGTTAGTCTAGTGAGATGACATGAGTAAGCAGGGTCAGTCTAGGGAGATGATTTGAGCATGCATGGTTAGTCTAACGAGACGATTTGAGCATTTATGGTCACTGTAGATAGATGATTCTAGTTGGCATGTTTTGTAAGATGATTCGAGCACATGTAGTATGACTAGCAAGATTAGTAAGGAGGTAGTGAGCTTTGTCAGCATTCAGTGATCTAGCTTCATTTTGGTACATTTGGGCCGTGTGCATCTAACATGGAGGGAGAGCTACCACTATGTTAGGAGGATGGCATCTTCAGTTAAGTCCTCCGATCGCAGTTGATATAAGAAATTCCGAGGATGGAATTTTTAGATGGAGTAGAAGTTGTAAAACCCCAGTTTTTTAAGGGTTTTACCTGATTTTAGTTTTATCCAGTTCGGACAGTCACGAATCGATTCAAGGGAAATCGATTGAAAACAATTTTAAGAATATGAGTATGAGGCTCAGATGGCCATATGAGCATGTTATGTAGGCTGAGTATGCCTGATATGTAGATGATAAGATCATTAGTTATCAGTGTATACTGAGGTATACAAATTTGTTATTATGTATTAGATAGGATTTTAGGAATAGATTTAGGCCACTACAGCGTTTAGTATCCGTTGGGATTTTTCTAGGTATTTTATTTTCATGCATCATAGAAAATTTAGATGAGTCGATTGTGCCCCTGCAGGCCCATCTTGATTTCATTTAGAGTTTCGAGGCCCATTTACCCTTCTTGCCTCGATTCCTGCCTATGGAGTGAATTTCAGGACTCGAGTCAATTTCAAGTTCGGACGGGTTTGATCCGAACTTTCCATACACTATATTGCATATACCCATAGGTGGGCCCCACTAGCCATGAGTTGTCGAACGTCCAAATCATGCCACGTGGCAAGATGTAGGCCGTACACTCAACCCTAGCTTGCAATGACCCGCCATTTTTCACAATAGTGTTGGCTTAGCTGGCCAGGTCTTAGTTAAAAATTAAACGATAAGTATAACCCATTCAAAGTAAACTATGTTTTAAACAAGACATAATTATAATCATCCCACACTCTTGGACCTTTTCCCATAGCTAGATTTATAACTCGATCAAAATAAAAAGTAAGTCCAATGCATTATCTTTTTCTCCGAACCTTGGTTTGTAAAAGATCCACCAATCCCACTCTCAATCTATGCCTGAACCTGCACACCTGCGGAGGCAATTCCACGTTAGTGATAAAACCACGAAGCAATATAATTAAAGAAACAAGTCAAATATACTCCCTATTTTTTTTCAAACGTCTTTTAGTGAAGTGAGCCTATGCCAAACTCTTTTAATGCGCGGAGGGTGGCCGCCCATCCCGCTACAATCCCATGCATGCGCACATATACTACGTGACCTATGGTCTGTGTAGTTACCCATATTTGCCATTGGCTCACCCTCTCAGTATCACAAGTGCATAATGAGCTGTCTGCTTGACATCCCCTTTGACATGGGGGTAGATTTTTAAATTCTGGATTGCCGCCGAACGACAGAGACTCCCTATTTTGCGGGTGCTGCCACATGTCAGAGATTCCATATTTGTCTTAAAAGTAAATTTAAAAGTGCGGCCCCATGTCGGACTGAGTCAATTCCTTGACCCCGGTTGCACACAGTGCATGGTGGTCGAATCTGGGCTTAGGCCGAGCAGGGCTGCTAGAAGGGAATATACAACATTTTAGTAATTATACGGACCTGGTAGCTTGTACGAAATCCCGCGACTGTGATCAACTTCTAGTCTGAACAAGGACATAAAATTATACATGAGTATAATTTTATTCATGCAGAAAATGCATGCAACTTCGTGACTAATATAACTATTCATGAGTTTAACATCATTAATTATTTAACTTTGGACAGTTCTAGGGATATAATTAATTATTCATGTGATATATTCATTTAAGTCGTTCTTTACATTTTAAATTAATTATCCCAGTTATAATTCTCACCTGATAATTAATAAATTAATTATCAATTTATAACCAATAATTAGTTACTATTATTGGTATTTCCTTTAACTGATTTATATTATCTGTAGTTTATTTAATTCAATAAGGTTCCACCCTTCCTTATTTAATTATCCTGTTTCATGATTTTCATTACGATTATATTTTATTACCCCATTTTTTACCTTGCTAATTCGTTATTAAAATAATCATTTTATTTCCCAAATATTAATTTAATATGGTAAAGGAGAAGTTTTGATTTTATTTATCCCTTATAACCCTCTAATTTAATTTAATCATTTGTAATAAGCCGATTAATTATTTACTGTTTATCCTCACCATAATTTTATTAATTATAGTAATTTCGTGTAATAATTTATTAACTTATTATTTTAGCCACTTAATTCGTATCCCCTTAAATTAATTATTTTTAAAGATTTACTACGAATTGATATTATTTTTTTAACTCGAACCGTGTCGACTTAACCCGTATTTACGAAACTGCCATCTTTTTTCTTCCCAAACTCTCTTCTTCTCCCAAAAGAGAGTAGTGATTGGGGTATTTTTTGACTGATTGTTCGTCGACGACAAGCCACCGCCGGCCAAGCCACTCCCGTCAATCAACTCACCTCCATACCAACTCCGACTCTGACCAGTACCTTTGGCCACTCCTATCATGTTTTGCCCACAATCGTAGCCCGAAGTCATCGTTCCGTTCATGGTCGTCCACTAAGTTCAGTTCGCCTCCGGCCACCGTTAATCGTCATCGGCCGACGCCGACCAGTCCCACCATGCCGTGACAGCTCCTCCCTGGCCACCTCCGGCCACCTTCCGACGGCGGCGACGCTGGATTGGCCCGATTACAGCAATTTCTGCCGCCCTCTAGCGACGCACTCGTGTCACTTATTTCACCGCTTGCGAGCTTCGCCGCCACAATTGGGTGGTTGCCTTCACACCTTCAACCCTTCAGGGACCTTACCAACCATATTGCAACCCAATTGCCTCCCCGGATGGCCGGATTTCCTCACCCACCGCCGTCCTATGTTGTGCCCTGTTTTCGCAACCCTTGCAATTTCACCCAATAACCGCTGTAATTCCGCCACCCACCAGAAATTAGGGGCAATCGCAAAGCCACCTTTCAGTCCAGCAGCTAGAGAGTGGTTGGAATTGTGAGCGACTGCCTTGAATTTCCTTGCTTACGGTCGCCCACCTTGCCCAAACTCTGGCTGTTTATCATGGATGGCTTCTAGTTTTATTTCCAGTTTAATTCTTTTCTTTTTTGTTGATTAGAGACTTTAGTTCCATTATTAACAATCTTATATCAATTATAAATATGAATGCATGCAAATTACGAAGAAGAAGAAGAAAGGAAAAATACCCGAGCAAGGAGGAAGCTGACGCCTATCTAAAGAAAATAATGTGAATGACACCCCCCTTTCTCCTTTTATAATGAAATGATGGCTAGGGTATGTGAAAATATACTTCGACCGTGTTTCCCTTAGCCGGTGCACGGATAATTGATACGGTTCACTTAACTTGTTTAAACGGTTAAATGGAATGGTTCACTTAATCGGTTAAAAGGGTAAATAATATTGTTCACTTAATGGGTTAAATGATACTTAACCGGTTAAATAATACCTTACACTTGACCGGGTAATTAATAATTAACCGGGTGGTGGGTAAATAATTTAAATAGAAATATTAATTTTCAAACATTCGATCCTACCGCATCAATTTTTTTTCCGAGTCTTTACAATCTACCAACTTAGAAATATTTCATACCCGAAATATCATAGCATTAAGAGCATAATCATCATTAAGTACATATTTGGGGTCATTTCATGTTACTACAATTACAATAATTTTGTGCTACAAACAAGATAGGGAATTTCCTGGCCATTTCTTGTTCAGTCTCCCATGTTGCTTCCTCTGATCCCTGATTTCTCCACAATACTTTTACCAAGGGAATTTCCTTGTTCCGGAGTGTCTTAATTTCTCTTGTCAAAATGTGAATCGGTTTTTCCTCATAGGTTAAATCCGATTGCAGCTCTAAGTCTGCAAAATTTGTGATTATATGATCCTCATCTCGTACATATTTCTTTAGCATTGACACATGAAAAACATTGTGTACCCCATCGAGGCTTGGTGGTAATGTTAATCTGTATGCACAATTTCCGACTCGATCTAGGATTGGAAATGGTCCTATGAATCTTGGCTTTAACTTCCCTGATGTTCTAAACCTAATCACTCCATTTCTTGGTGATGTCTTTAGGTAGACAAACTCCCTAAATTGGAACTCTAGCTCCCTCCTTCGAGTATCAGTATAACTTTTTTGTCGACCCTAAGCTGCCTTAAGCCTTTGATGAATAAGTTGCACTTTTTCAGCTGCTTCTCTCACCATCTTCGGCCCAACTATGACTGCCTCGGTAGACTCCAACCAGCACGATGGAGATCTGTAGGGCCTATCGTATATGGCTTCAAATGGTGTCATTCCTATATTGGCTTGATAAGAGTTATTATAGGTGAATTCAGCCAAGGCTAAGTGTTTCTCCCAATCTCCTCCCCAGTCAAGGATGCAAGCTCTCAACAAATCCTCCAAAGTTTGAATAGTCCTCTCACTCTGACCATCAGTTCGGGGATGAGATGCTGTACTTAGCTTGATTTAGGTCCCCATAGCTTTTTGGAAAGCTTCCCAGAAATGTGAAGTGAATAGGGGATCTCTGTCAGAGACTATCTCCTTTGGAATTCCTTGTAGCTTAACAATGTTATTGACGTACAATTCTGCTAGGTATTCCACCGTCCTTATTGATTTTGTGGGGATAAAGTAAGTTGCCTTAGTGAGACGGTCCACAACCACCCATATAGAGTCATGTCTTTTCAAAGTCCTTGGGAGTTTAGTAATAAAATCACATACTCTAAAGATTATAATAGTCCACCGGGTAGTTGATGTTGGGCTTTGATCAGTTGGCACGTCCGACACTTAGAAACAAAACCCACCACATCCCTCTTCATCGTAATCCACCAGTAGGTTCATTTTAAGTCTCGGTACATCTTTTGTTCAACATATCATTCAGTTCCTCATCCTCCATTTGTGCTATCTTAACTTGGTCAACCAATTCATTGGAGATAACCAGGGTTGCCAGTATTCTTGTTAGTCGTTCCACCAGGTTAATAGCCACCACTTTAGTTGACATACCCCAAAGTCTAGCTAGGTTTGACCCTTGTCCACCTTGCCCTTCCGACTCAGAGTGTCATCTACAACGTTCGCTTTCCCTGGATGGTATAAAATTTTGAAGTCATAGTCCTTCAAATATTCTATCCACCGCCTCTGTCGAAGATTAAGGTCATTTTGTGTGAATGTATACTTCAACTCTGGTAATCAGTGAACACTTCAAACTGTGCTCCATACAAGTAGTGTCTCCAAATCTTTAATGCAAAAACCACTGCTGCCAGTTCCAAGTCATGGGTCACATAATTTTGCTTGTGAATCTTCAATTGGCCTGAGGCATAAGCTACCACCTTACCATCTTGCATAAGGACGCATCCTAACCCTACCAGAGATGCATCAATGAAGACCACAAATTGTTCATTGCCATTTGGCAAGGTCAAGACTGGTACAGTAGTTAGATTCTTCTTCAAAGATTGGAAACTCACCTCACACTTGCTATTCCATTCAAACTTGACTCCCTTGCGTGTGAGCTTAGTCATTTGCGATGCCACCAAGGAAAAATCTTTAATGAATTTTCGATAGTAACCTGCTAGCCCAAGGAAACTTCGGATATCGGTGACTGACTTGGGTTGTGGCCAATTAGTGACTTGGGTTGTGGCCAATTAGTGACTGCTTTCACTTTTGATGGATCCACTGCAATTACTGCCTTTGAGATAATATGTCTGAGGAAATTCACCTCCTTCAGTGAAAAGTCACACTTTGATAGTTTAGCGAATAGTTGATTCTCCCTCAGGACTTGAAAAGCAATGGAGAGGTGTTTCACATGATCCTCCTCTAAATAGACCAAATGTCATCCACAAACACGATAATAAACTTGTCAAAGTATATGTGGAATACCGTGTTCATCAGTGACATAAAGGCCGCTGGTGCATTTGTTAGACCAAAAGGCATGACCAGAAACTCATAATGCCCATATCGAGTTCGGAAAGCCGTTTTCTATATATCAGATTCCTTCACTCGCAATTGGTGATATCCAGACCGCAAGTCTATTTTAGAGAATGGTCTAGTTGTTTTCAGCTAATCAAATAAGTCATCAATCCTCGTACCGATTCTTGATTGTAACTTGATTTAGCTGGCAATACTCAATACACAATCGAAGTGAACCATCCTTCTTCTTTACAAAAGAAAAGGAGCTCCCCAAGGTGAAGAAGTACTTGGCCGGATGAAACCTACCTGCAACAACTCTTCTAGTTGACTCTTTAACTCTTTGATCTCTACTGGAGCCATGCGGAATGGTGCTTTAGAAATTTGTGTTACTGCACGTGCTAGGTAAATGACAAACTCCACTGCCCACTTAGGAGGTGTAAAAACCACGAAAATAATAACAACAATAATTATTATTATAATTTATAAATAAATAAAAATGAAAATTTACAGCGACGAACGAGTCATTATTTTTAAAATTTCTAGGTTTGGGGTCCATTTAACATTATTGTTTTAATTCCTGTCTATCGAGTCACTTTTAGGCTCGAGTAAGATTTGATTTTCGACGGTCTCAATTCGAGTTTTTCGACCATAGGTATATTAGATATACCTATATGTGGGTCCCACTACAATTGTTGGAATTTCAGATCGTGCCACGTGGCAAGATCTGAGCCATCCACGTCACTCATGGTTTTCCTATATATTTTCTCCAACCCACCACGACCTTGAAGTGTTAACGCTGGCGCTACTTCGGCTCGCCGCCAGTGAGTCTCCACCTCGCCCCCGGCCAAAGTACCGGTACCACCATGACCACCTCGCGGCAATCTTTCAAACCATGACGCCGACCTCTACCGTGGCTGCGATCGCCGCCGACGGAGCTGCAAATCCCGGTGGCGGTCCACGGCGTTTACAGCAGTTTTCCGGCCAGTCCGTGGCCGGGATCCGCCGGTCGTCACCATCAACGCCTTCCCCATCATGTCCTCTCTCGATCGCGAGCACCCCCGCCGCCAGCCGCACCGCTGTCGGCCTTTTCCGGCGACGGGTACCGCCGCCCCGTTCTGCCGTTTACCCGTCCGGTTCTGTTGGCCCGTGACCGCGTCCGCTCGATGGTGACCGCGTCCGCTCGATGGTGACTGTGTCCGCTCGATGGTGACCGCGTCCGTCTACCCGAGTGGTCAGTCCATGTTCGAGTCCGTCCGTCCAGACCAGGTCCACCTAGCCAACCCAACCCATTTCCAGCCGGGTTGGTTCAAACAATTCGATTTGGTTTGGTTCAACCTTATTTGATCCGGTTCAACTCGTATTCAGCCGTTTTTCGACCATTTTTGGTAATTCGAGAACCTTTTTCATTAGTTAGGATGCATATTCACATTAGTTAGAATGTTTGGATGTTATGAGTATTTTTATTTATTAATTAATTATTTTATTAATTATTTATTTATTCTTGAATTATAATTTGTTATTATTTATATATTTGTTGACTATGAGAAATGATATGTGACTAATTATTGTAATTAATAATATATTTATTCATAAATATTATTGTCATTTATGTTTATTTATTTTAATTAATTAATTAATTAATAATTAATTATTTTCTTACTCGTGTTATTATTTATACATATGTACTTTATATATTCGTATATTTAATATTCAAAATAAGATCTTCATGAATAATTAATATTATTTATGTATTCTTTTATTATATAAATATGATATTATTATTATTCATGATTAATAAATATTGACAAATTGTTATTTATTTGTGAAATAATAATAAAATTATTTAATTAATTATATGTTACTAACACGAATATATATAATAATTACTCGTGTTTAGTTGGGTATTTATATATTATAATGATATTTTTATTTTATTATTAGAATATGATTTATGTTCATCTATTTATTATTTATCTAATTATGTATGA